>VDFB02216746.1:0-14036 GCA_007258455.2 Sequoia sempervirens
AAAAATGCATTTCCATTTACCACATCTCACTTTCATATTCAGTGCTACATTTTCTTGGAAGTAGACGAACAAAGAGGAGAAGAAGAAGCAACAATGACACACTATCAAGATATAGGTACTCTACAAAAACTTCTTGTTTATACCTATAAATGCCAATTTGTTCAATGCTATGCAAATATTTTTCACAATACAATAAATACCATTGGTTTTTCATTTAAATCCTTTATGTCCCAATGGAAATATCTTGTATGCAATGTAATTTTTTCTCACAAAAACCTATAACTCAATATCTAGGATTTCAACTTACACTGTTTGTGAATGTCAAGTCAATTCTGTTAATTTTCTAGGTTTTTTTACATTCTCTATGCTTGCCAATATAGATATGTTCTATGCACTATAAATTTTTTGTGACCCACAAACCTGTAACTCAATATCTGGGGTTTCAACTTACAATGTTTATTTATTTCAAGTCATTTGAGTTTGTTTGCTGGGGTTTTCTTATGCTTTATATGCCTGCCAATATAGATTAGTTATATGCACCATAACTGTTTATCAACCACAAGTATGTAACAACTATATATGGGGTTTCAAATTTCTCTATTTATGAATGTCAAGTCATTTCAGTTCAATTCCTAGGTATTTGTTATGTTCTAAATGCTTGGATATATAGATCAGTTATATGCACTATAAATGTTTCTCACCCACTACCCTGTTTCTCAATATTTGAGGTTTCAACTTACACTGTTTATGGATGCCAATGCATTTCATATCCTTACAATGTGATTGTTGCAACCTATTCTTTCGAACTCATTATCAAGGGTTTCAACTTATACTGTTTATGAATGTCAATGCATATCCACTTAAATTCAATGTCATTGTTTCACCCAATATGCTCTAAGCGCATAACATCAATTGCTTTTAGTTCAATTTCAACGTTTTCATATATCATCTATATTCCTAGGAATGCCAATATGTTCTATGTTGTCTAAATGTTTCTCACACAAAATTGTAACTTAATATCACAGGGTTTCATACTTAGTAGCTATTGATGAATTTAAGTTATCTACATTGTTAATTCCAATCCACTTTATGGTATAATACCAATTCCTTACATTTCAATCCAAAAGGTTCTAAACTTATGCAATTCAAACAACATATTATGATCACATAAAATTCAATAGTTACCAAATTTATCATTATAAACTATCAGCTAGCACAATAAATAAATAAATAATTTCATGCATCACTCTGTCTTTAAGGGTATTCATTGGTGGTTCTTCTCATTGTTTGAAACATGTTTCCTAATGTGTGTAGGTACAATATAAAGTTGATATGAGGTCCACGCTAATGAAGAAGAGAGCCACGACAAGGTGGCTTGCATGTAAAAGAGGGGTTACATTCCCCTATGAAGAAGAACTAAATGTAGAAGCATAGATAGTTATGGTAATTAGTGCTCCATCACACAGGCGGACAACAACATCATGACATTAGGAATTGAAAATGAATGAAATATTTAATAGAAAATCTAATGACATGGTGGACAACCAGTGTGAGGAACTTAATGATGGCCTAAGTCTTCCCTCAACCCCTAGCCCACTGTCTTGGTTGGAAAATGGATCTATGAATATGGGTAAGACAGTCCAAGTCTTCCATCAACCCCTACCCAACCATCTTGGTTGGTAGAGGGAGGTATTGATGTGGGTAATGATAGTTTAAGTCTTCCCTCGACCCCTACCAACCATCTTGGTTGGCGGATGGAGCTAATAAATTGGGTATCATCTTGCAGTGGGAAGAAGACCAAGGAACTTATTCATTACCATCTCCACCTGCCACATTTCCCATACCACAATTGGTAGATTACTATGCAGATTTTAGTAAGGAAAGAGCGAAGAAAAGGGAGGAAGAGAGAGCTAAAAAGAAACAAGATAGGAAGGAGAGAGAGTAGAAGAAGGAGAAAGATAAAATTAAAAAGATACAAGATAGGAAGGAAAGAGAGAAAAAGAGGGACCAAGATAGAGTTCAAAAGAAACAAGATAGGAAGGAAAGGCAGTAGAATATGGAGCAACAAAGGGTTCAAAAGAAACAAGATAGGAAGGAAAGAGAAATCAAGTGGGCCCATAGGTCATTACAACGAGAAAGACATATAAGTAGTCCTACAAACTTGTTAGAAAACAACCTTGCCTTGTTTCGGGAAATATCAAACATATACATCCCTCTGTTTGAAGCTGTTGATGTCAATTTGAGTCTTAGCCCAAATGTAGGCTGCACTCCACTCTCTGTTGGAAATAGTTGTTCAACACCGTTGCATGTAAGTTGCACTCAATTTACAAATGCAAATGAAAATCATGTAACGACAACTCAAAACGTAGAAGCAGGAGACGAGAACACATCTCTAGATGTTTATCTTAGCATGCTTCATTGATGTTGGGAGGGACCATCCCTACAACTATATGAATGATTGGCTACTTTTTTTATGTGTATTCCGGGCTGCAAGATATAGTTCAATTTTTGGTTGTTTACTTTTGTTGTTGGGGACTATAATATCCTGATATTAACCATATGAATTTTCCCACCACATCACCCCACCACTTGTGCATCTGAAAAATTTTGTTTTTTTAAATTTTGAGCACCTTGCCACCTGTCATGCACCGATTAGTTTGACCTGTCAAAAATGAGCCCATTTTTCCCTCCACCTCAGAGTGGAGCCTATCTGCCTCCTTAATCAACAAACAAATATATGTGCATTGGATCAAACGAATGCCTAGCTTCAACAACCTCGCCACCCTAAATGAACACTTTAGAGCATTAATTTCTCACCACCTACTTCATTGTCTTCATTGACCAACTTGCCTTACGTGTCCCTCCACATTTACTCAGACTGTCGGGCAAGAAAATCAAAGATCAAGGTTCATTCAATGCTTGAAATTCTTGCATATCCTTCTCACTCTCATTCCTTTTGTTTACGTTTATTCTCGAGTGTTCATTTGGTTATGCAGTCATATTGGTTTGGCTATGCATTAGAGAGTCTTCATTTCATGAAAGAATATTTAGTATTAAACCATGTTGAGTACATTGATAATTTGTAAAGTGTAATGATACATCTAGTTTAATACTTAAATGCTCTTTTAAAAAAGAAGTCTCTTCAATGCTATAACCTCCAATGCCACTACAAATTTATGTCCTATAATATGTAAATGTTGTTGGTAGCATTATGCACATTCCTATATTATGTATTTGATATCAAATGTATCTATTTATTGGTTTATTAAATGGATATGTATATGGTCCTACTTAGAAATATGATGTCAATGTTGGCAGTGTAGTGTGATTAAGTTTACTTAATTATATTGAAACTTTGTTTATGGTGATTGCTTGATTGGGATGAAATGTACAACACACTTTGCATACTATTACATGTATACAACATTATGCATTAACAACCACAAACAATATCACTTCAATCCACATATAGTCATGTACACAACACTAGCAACATCATTTACATGATATAGAATGTATAAAGCATAAAAACCTCTTACGTATAATATAATGGATTTGGTGATGGGATAGTCTTGTCTCTTTGTTGTTCTCATTCCATTAGATATATGAAAATATTAGTGGTGATGCAATGCAAGTGGTGATACTTAAGGGGAGTGTTGGTTATACTAATTTTATATTTTGGCTACATGTTTTAATGCTATGGGCCATTAACAAGCAATGTGGCTTGTATGTTTGTGGTATTAGATGTGTTTTGAATATTCTATGACATGTAATATTGGGAAGAACTCTTTGTGTATGGGAAAAATATAAACCAATTATAATACAATTTTGGTGGTACAATGATTCAAGTAAACTTGTTGGATTGTATGTTTGTGGTATCGCATGGGATTTCAATTGTTATGTAATTTTTTTTTATATCCCCTTATTATTCAGTTATTCATTGCACAATAATGCAATCTACAATTTTCTTTTTACATTTGATTGAACATACTACAAAATATGGAAAGGGTTTGACTATTTCTCTTTCGGAGGGTTTTCTGCCATGCACTTCTATTCGTGTGTTCTTCATTGCACAATCATTCATTGTGCACATCTGAATTTCACAATTGATTAGTGTAGATACATATATATATATGTATGTACATAGATTACTACATGTATATATATAGTGCATGTCCATATGTATGTACATGCACTAATCTATGTACATACATACATATGTTCATATATATGTATGTGCACAATAACTTTGAACACTTGTATAAGATTTTTTTTTAATGTATTATGCCATGCACTTGTATCATTCTGTTCTTTAGTGCACAATCATTCATTGTGCAGATATGTATTTCACAAATATTTAGTGCACATATGTATATCTATATGTACATATGTATGTACATACATATGTATTAGCAAATGTATTTACATATGTATGTGGACACATATGTACATTTTGCATATACATGTATGTGCATACTTTTGTACATATATGCATATTCATACATATATGCATATACATATATGCACAATTATGCATAAACATAAAAGTACATATATGTATATACACATATATGTATATACATATTAAAAGCATAGGTGGCACAGTCATGTGGCAGACAACTGAATGAAGATAAATTTTGGCTAACCATGAGAGGAAAGAAAAATAAGACCCTAAACCCATTAAATTCAAAGTGATGCTAGAATAAAACCATATTTTTCCTTGAAAAATTAAGTGTGCTTAAGAACACAAAATTTGGAAGTGTTCATAAACATCCTAGATGTCATACACTTCATCGAGCACATCGTGGATGCACCAAGAAACCCACAAAATTCCTTCAAACTATGTAAAACCACAAAATATGATCAAAATCATTGAGACAAAAAACATAAACTTCAACTTAGGGAAGAAAACACACCCATTACAAATCAAATAAATAGTACAAAAAAAACAATTACTGATAGGAGACAATGGTAGAGCCTTAGTGAGGTTAAAAACCTCACCTCTATAGTAGTGATTTTCTTGATGATGTGTCTTGTTGCACTCACCTATATCCTACTTGTTGCAAGAACAAATGAAAGGAGGGATCAATCAAACACATGTAGCAGTGCTTAGCTTAATACAACAAGAATAGTTAAAAAGTATATACCTTTCAATTGCAACTCACCATCAACGAATCTTAGAAGGAACAATGGGATGAGTTGAACATATATTCAATTTGCACACCAATCAAGCAGAGTGAACAAGACACAAAATGGAAAAGTGTTAGCCGAAAATACCATAATCTCTATGATAAAGACATACATATATACATACATATATACATATATACATACATATACATATACTTACATATATATACATACATATATACATACATACATATATACATATATATACATACATACATATATATATGTATATGTATGTAGGCATGTATGTATGTATGCATACATACATATATACATACATACATACATACATACATACATACATACATACATACATACATACATACATTGTATTATAATACAAGAGTTTAAAAAAGAAAATGAAGAGCAACTGCTAGGCATTCAAAATTGAAGATTTACATCACCTAGAATAGATTGCAATTCCTTGCCATAAAGAATTGTAAACAATGATTTTGGTTTCCCAAGGGTTTCTCCATCTCTTCTAGGTTTTTCACCTAGAAGGAGAGAAAATGGGGCCAAAATGCTAATGTCTACACTCAAGATTAATATAAAAGGGATGAAATATATCTAATTATGATGTATTAATGCAATAAACTAAAAAATAAAGATGATTATTGATGCCAGACCTAAGAAATGAAAAGTGCTGGAAAACACTATGATATGTAGAAAGGATTGAAATGAATGCAATAAAGAGAACAAAATGAAGATGTTAAACATAAACTTTGCACTTGGAAACTAATAAAGAGATGAATGGAATTGCTTAGAATTTTCAAATTCTAGAAAAAATGATTTTTTAGACCAAGCCGGGAACACTGCATGAGTTGGGTGACTTAGTCCTAGATGAGGAAACTACTTTCGAGAGAAAGCTATTTCTGCCAAATGGGTACCTAAACTATAAAAATTCTAAAAAACTAGTGCGATTAGGGACTAAGTCACCACTATGGGTGATAGTCCACTTTGAATTTCTACAAAATTAGAAAGTGGAAATAGAATCACCACAGTCTGTACTCTATTTTAGACAAAAATATAGATCTGGATCTTTGAAAATACCTACAAAATAGAAGATAATTTGTTTTCTAATGGGGGGTTTTCCTTAGTCAAAACCCTAGTTGGTATTTAAACTTTGGGAGAGATAAACTATGCATAAAACCCTAGCCCTAGAAGTGTGTCTAAGACTAGGAAAATATGAAGACAAAACCCTATTCTAACGTGCTAGAATAAGATAAGTAAATGGAACTTGAATGATGTAAGACTTCAATCCAAGAAACCATACAATATTTCAAATGAATGTAAATGAAATGCAAACCTTAAATCTAAAGATAGAGGGAAAATGGAAGATGGAATCACTTTGAAAGCAAGTGTTTAGGTGTGATTTGATGGCTAGTTGCATCTCCTCAACCTAGATTTCTCAGCTGAGTTTTACCATAGGAATCCATGATCTTTGTAATGTGAGATCTTGAATAAAAAGTGAACTTGAAGACCTACAAAAACCTAGTTTTCTACCTAAAAGCAAACTTTGTTGTAGAAAGACTAATGAATTTTGTTGTTAAAGATATTTCACTCTTCAATTTTTATTTTGCTTAGTAAAAAATGACTAGGAGATGTGAAAAATGACCTAAAACATGTATTTATAGGCATTAACACCAAATTATTCATTATTTTAACTTCAAATGCTAACATCCCTCAAGAATTTGAATTAGGTCGGTGATTTTCCCACTCAAAAGTGAAAAATACCTCAAAAGGGACTAAGTTGCCACCTTGGGCGACCTAGTCCCACCAGGGATTTTTTGGTGGGTTTCACAAAATTTGTGAGTGGTTTAGATATTCACAGTTAGGAGTTTGCCACTTGATTTATAGTGGAATAAAAAGGTCAAAATTATGAGCATTATGGGCCTATAAATGCAGTTTTTAAGGGGTGATTAGTGCAAAGTGTCTAAAATAGGACCTAATTAGGCCACAGATTGTACTTTCTACAATGGAGTACAATTTTTGTCCACATTGCTTATCCATATGACTCTATGTGCATATGTAAGCTAAAGGACTCTAAATGATGCACTTTACTTCATAAAAAGATACTCATTCAAAAGACAGGAGAACGCAGCCCCCAATGTAGTTATCTACAAAACTACAACATTAGGAACCACATCCTACAACACAAATTCATTAGTTGTCTAAAAAATCCTTTTTCCTAACCTCTAGAAATAAAAATCAAGGTAGATATATGCCTTCTTGATTACACTTGCTTTATGGAGGTGGAATCAAGGTAGCGATCTAGCCACATCGAATAAGCAACATTATACTGTAGGACATTTCCAAGTACTATGTCACATAATGATAGAAAATTGATGATGTCAGGTGTAAAATCATAATTCTAACGCATCAAACAGTGTGGAAAATGAAGTTCCCTAGATCTCGTTATGGTGTTTTGAATAAAAAGTATTTTATTAAACCTTAAGATTGGAAAAACCCTAATTTAATGCATAAGGTTAAAAGGAATGAAAAGAGTTAAAAGAGATTAAAGTGAAGTATTTGGTCACTTATTATTTCATTTTACCTTCTTCTAGTTTGAGAGTGACGAGTGAGACAAAAAAATGTTGAGTAGATAGGATTACACACTTGCACAATTGGACGTTCTTTCAGACTAGATGGCACACAATGAGCATCAACATGAGGTGAGTTGATTCCGCTACCTTCGCTTAGGATCTTGGAAAAAAAGTTTGCAAAGTGTCCCCTTTTCATGTGAATTGTCTCGTTTCTTTGCAAAGTGTCCCTTTTGTTTGCAAAGTGTCCCATTTCTTTGCAAAGTGTCTCATTTCTTCACGAAGTGACTTGTTTCTTTGTGAAGAGTCCCAAAAGGGTTTTAAAGTGTCTAGGGCCTTTAGGAAAGTGCACTAGATGGACTTTAGTACACTTGCATGGTGAATAATGTAAAAGTTAAAGATATTAGATGATTTTTAGAGCATATTTGTGTAATTTTGATAGGTACCCACTTGATCACAACAACGACTAGGGGGGAGATAGTTGGGCTTCCTAAGAGATCTATCCCTAACACTGTCACCGGAGGAGACAAAGCATCTTTAGGATATGGGCATCTATTAGGTGTCTTATGCCTCCCATGAGGTACCATGATGCCATGCTAAGGTGCTCTGTGGGTGCTAGGAAACAAATACATGCACATTTCTATGTTGTAGAAAATTGGACCCTCTTGAGAAAAGAGACAATTTCATGCATAATTAGACCCACTTTTGTCCCCTTCACATCATTTCCCCTTCCCAACAACATTTATAGGCCCCTTAGACCTATTAATTTTGATCTAGAGGCTCGTTTCACATGTGAAATCACATAAAACCTGACAAACAACATTTAATAACATCATACCCTGACAACCCACTCTCAAATAGTAGTACTGGGACCCATTCGCCAAGGGTGGCAAATGAGTCCCCTTTGAGGGAAAATTCAAAATTAAATGGGAATTTAATCAATTTAACTTTTATTCCTGATGAATGTTGGCCTCTTAGGTCTAATTAATGGGAAAATAAGGTGTTCTTGCTTATAAATACACATTTCACGTAATTTTACACATCTATCTATCATCTTTTATTATCTTTTTGTCATCTCTCAAGAGAAAATCCTTTTTACAACAAGTTTCATTAGCAAAAGTTAAAGTTTTAGGACAAAAAACTAGGGTTTTGCAGGTCTTGAAGCTCACTAATATTTTTAAGATCCAACATTGCAAAGGGTTAATGATGGATGCCTATGGCGAATCATGAAGAAATCTAGGGTGAAGAGGTACAACTAGCCACCAAATCATACCTAAGGACTTGGTTTCCTCTTGATTCCATCTTCCATTGTTACTTTATCTTCTGATTAAGGTTTGCATTGTGTTTAACATTTGCATGTCATTTCTTATCCATGTTTTATTGTTGTAATGTTTCTAGGGTAGAGATCTTGCATCCTTTCAATTATTATTGCATGTCTTATTCTAGATCAATAGAATAGAGTTTTTTGTCATGATTCAACCTTTCCTAGTCTTTAACACATCTAAGGCTAGGGTTTATGCAGATTTTTCTCTATTCTAAAAGGTTTAATTACCTACCTAGGGGTTTGACCAAGGAAAACCACCCATTATATCAACTCTTTTACGTTGTTTTGCAAGAATTTTCTAAGATCTAGAATCCGGTTTCCATCAGAATTTACTGTGCAAATGTCATGGTACAAATATGAGTTTTGAGTTTACAGAAATCAGAAAGAGGATTGATTGACCATGCTTGGTGAATGAGTCCCACCTAAGGTTTAAAATTGATTCAAATTTTGTTTCAGATCCACGAGTGTCAGAAAATAGGTTCCATGCAGAAAAGTCT
Source organism: Sequoia sempervirens (assembly GCA_007258455.2). Lineage (NCBI taxonomy): Eukaryota > Viridiplantae > Streptophyta > Pinopsida > Cupressales > Cupressaceae > Sequoia > Sequoia sempervirens. The sequence goes on from VDFB02216746.1 coordinate 9,552, forward strand.
TGATCTGGGATTGATTTGCCCAAGGTGGCGAATGGGTCCTAGTTAGTCCAAGTTTAGATTTCATCAACTTTCTTGATTGTCATTCAGTCCTCTACAACTTTTTAGGTGCACATATTTTAAGGAATAACCTTCTGTTTAGTGAAAAATTGCATTTCATTCATCATTTTCAATCTTTTTGTATATCACACTATGTTTTCAAACAAGGCATAAATATTAGTTTTGCATTCATTTTAGTTCATTTCAATCAGACAGTTGGATTTAATCAAGTTTATTTACATCATAAAATATTGCACATATCCTAATTTGAGTGTTACATAAGCATTTTGGACCTAAATCTCTCTCCTTTTAGGTGAAAAACCCTAGAAGTGCAAGAGCAAGCATTTAGGTTCCCAAAATCTATGTCACATTTTGGTGAACCCAACTTTTGAGTATTATAATATCCTGATTTACATTTTGAATTGCATCTTAGGTCTTCATTATTTTAGGCTCTTGCATTGTTTTAAGATTCTTAGAAACATTGCATTAGTAAACACATTCTTTACTTTACATCATTGCATTCCTTTTCATCTTTGCATTTGAATTCTGGATTTGCATTGTGTAGAGTTCAAATTCTATAGAAAAACACAAAAAAATAAAAAAAACATTAAAAAATTCATCTCTTGGGACTCATTCACCACCTAGGGCGAATTAGTCCCTTTACAAATTTTTATCAGAATTTCCAGATTTTCATTTCTTACATTGCATCTTTCTATTTTCTATCATTTCCTTTTAGTTTTAGTTTTAGTTTTCTCTACTTTCTTAGCATAAATTTCATTTCTTCTCATGGAATTTATGGATAGTCTTAGACTTTTACAATTTCCATTTTTAGTTATCTTTCATAGTCCTTTTAGATCAGGTTACATTGAGGAAACTATTGCAAATCTCCAAAACCAATCAAACAACACATCAAATGATCCAATTAAACATATGATTCAAATTTGAAATAGCATCTCATCCAAGCCACTTAGTAGTGATGATGTTGATAAGTTAGATGAAACCCTTAAGCATTTCCTCTCACTCCATCCTCTAACATTTGTAATGAGAAACATAAAACCCTTACTGAAACACCCTCTCTCAAACCTTTTGATTGTGATAAATTTGAATTGTTAGGTGAATCCCTCCAAGACTTCATCTCACATAAGCCATCCGCTAAGGTTTGTGGTAGCCAACTCATGATAACAAATTTCCATACCTCTAATGCTTTCCTTGAACATCCTAAACAAGTTGATGATCATTCACCCTTACAACCTTTTAGTAGTGATGATTTTCCTTTGCTAGATGAGTCTCTTCAAGACTTCATCTCATCCAATTCATCCACTATGGTTTTTTGTGACTCCTCTAACATTAAGGATGTTCATCTAATTCAACCAAAACTTATCCTTTATCTACCCTCACATCTACTTCATCCTTCCAATAAACCTAAACTTATCCTTTACCCACCCTCGCATCCCCTTCATCCCTCTAATGTATCACAACAATCTAGTGATGATATTGTTGCTCATACATATAACACACGAAATAACCCACAACCGCCACAAACAATTCCACCATCTTTACCTTTACCTAATCTACCTAGTGCTCCTTGTTATAACCCACCTACAAAGGAGTATGATCTTGTTGAACAATTAAAGAATACTTCTGTCAAACTCTCTCTTTGGAAATTGATTCAAAATTCACCAAGCTATAACACCATTCTTCAAACCACTTTGAAACAAATAACCATCCCTCTTGGAATGACTCCGAGTGATGTGGTAGCTCTTGTCCAAAAGCATAGTCTTGATATTACTTTTAATCAACATGAGCTCCCTCCTTTTGAGTTATGAAAACAACATGATGCCTTTATGATCATTGTTCAATTCCATCACACAGGTATCAAGCATGCTCTCATAGATAATGGTTCTACCCTTAATGTGTGTAGTGTGAGCCTTCTTGATCAATTAGAAGTAGATAGATCACAAATAATACCCAATTCCATTTCTATTCGAGGATTCGATAACACAAAAAAGCAACCACTTGGAATAATCACTTTACCTATTATGGTTGGAGTGGTTACTTTGCAGACTCCTATTCATATCATGTCTTATGATCTCTCATATAATCTTCTTTTAGGCCAACCTTGGATTCATGAAATGAATGCAGTGCCTTCAACTCTTCACCATATCATGAAGTGTGTTTATAACAATCGTATATATCAAATTGAAATCAATCCCGAGCCTGAAAGTTGCTTACATCCTGAAAAAGGGCTCACAAGTCCTTTGAAAACATTTATTCCAACCTCTCACATTGATCCTCTTCAAATTGAACATAATGACACTGAATTGTTCTCTAAATTATTTAGTGATGATTGGGGATCCTTAGAATTCACACCCTCATTTATGGGTGAATACACACTTACGCAAATGAAAGATGAAAAGCCTAACCAACCAACCATTATGTTCACTCAAAATTTTGAACAGTCATCTCAAACAACTATCTCTTACAATACGGATGAAAATGCAACATACACAACAAATTTTAATGAGATAAATTATCAATCCTTGCCTACTCCACACAAAATGGAAAAAATTTATAGGAAAGGTTATAAATTTTAAAAAAAATTGGGCTATACTAGAAAAGTGTGTGGAAAACATGAACAAGGTATTTGTGTCCCTATTGAACCTAATACACAAGAAATGAAAATAGGATTGGGATATTCTTTTTCTAAAACAACTAAAGCTACTCAACGACCATCCTTAAACATTAACGTGATCACATGTCAACCACAACACAAACTCAGCATTACTCATCCTGACTTGCTTGATCCAACCCTCCCACCTTCATGGTTGTATGTCGATAGTGATGAGGCCTTGAAACACATACTTGGTGTTTATGATACCCCATCCTCGTTTTCTTCCCTTAAACACCTTACTTGTGCTATGAACATTGTCGAGCAAGAAACAAGTGATACCACTAAAGAATTTTTGGAATCTGAAAGTCCTAAATGCAATGCAATCCCTTTAGGAGATACAATTTATGTGCTTATGGACATTACTGATAAAGATAAAGTTATTAAAATTGGGAAGTTCCTTTATGATGAAGAACAAGAAGATACAATATCTTTACTTCATGATTTTCCTGAATTTTTTGCTTGGAAATATTTTGATATGCCAAGAATTGACCCAAAAATTGTGATGCATAATATTGTCCTTGATGACAATGTTAAACCTGTTCATCAAAAGATCCATAAAATGCACCCCAATGTGTCCTTGTGTATTAAAAAAGAACTTGAGAAACTTCTTGATGTCAACTTCATTCGACCTATTGATTATTCTCCTTGGATCTCAAACATTGTCGCAGTTGCAAACCTGATAATCAAATTAGGATGTGCACCAATTTTTTAGACTTGAATAAATCCTCTTTAAAAGATGATTTTCCACTTCCTAATATCAACATGATCATGGATTCAACTGCTGGACATGCTTTGTTGTCATTCATGGATGGATTCTCCGATTATAATCAAATCCTTATTAATCCTTGAGATTAATACAAAACTGCCTTTACAACTATTTGGGGAAAATTTTGTTGGGTTGTGATGCCCTTCGATTTAAAGAACTCTGGAACAACTTATCAACGTGCAATGACATTAATATTTCATGATTACATTCACAAAATATTGGAAGACTATGTTGACGATATTCTTGCTAAATCCTTAACTCGACAAGACAATGTAAATGTCCTTTGCAAAATCTTTGAACGAATCAAACAATATAGCATGCGATTGAATCCAAAAAAGTGTGTCTTTGGTGTGGATGGTGGTAAACTCTTAGGATTTGTCATATCTCATAGAGGCATTGAGGTGGACACAAAGAAATTTGATGCAATTGTTAATATGCCACCTCTGAAAAATATTTCTCAGTTACGCACGTTACAAGGATGCATTCAAGCTATCCATCATTTTGTTGCATCTTTAGTTGATCGCACATTACCTTTCACTTGTCTCCTTAAAAAGGGTGTTCCTTTTGGTTGGGATGATGATTGTAAACAATATTTTTAGAGTCTAAAGGAATATTTAGCTACTCCACCTATTTTACAACCACTTGTGCTGCATAGACCGTTCATTTTGTGCATTGCCGCATCTTCCCATGCTCTTGCAGCATTGTTGGCTCAACAAGATGCTCATGTTAAAGAGAACCCTATTTATTACATCATTCGCACCTTAATTTATTATGAAACACACTATTCACCAATTGAAAAACAATTTTTGGCTCTTGTATTCGCTACTAGTAAGTTGCGACATTATTTACTAAATGTTGAAGTACATGTCACAAAATTTGATCCTCTTAAATATCTTTTCAACAAAACCAATCTCTCCAGATGCCTAGCTAAGTGGGTGATGTTGTTAATTGAGTTTGACATTAAATTTGTTTCACAAAAATCAATCAAAGGTCAAGCCTTAACCGATCACTT
>VDFB02216749.1:0-15127 GCA_007258455.2 Sequoia sempervirens
AAAAGTCCATCACTTCCGTACATTCTTTTCTTAAAATCATCAAAGTCAACATGGCCAAGGTTGGTGTCCACAATGTTCTCCCATTTGGATTTGATTTTGGACTGTGGCTGCGAACCGTTACTAGCGAACTTCATTTTTATTCTCTTGAAAATAAATCTGCAAGAAGATACAAAGAGAATATTAAAATTAAAATTAAATTACTCGAAAAATATTCCAGCTAATTGACAAATCAAACTTCATGAAAAAATTATGCTGGAAATGAAAGAATTAACGAAGTTTTCATGCCAGAATGAAGTGAAGAAAATAAATCTGCCTGGTTTTTCTGAAAAAAAAATGAAATGGTCAAGATCACAGTGCTGGCTGGTATGAATTTACTTCCTTCACTTTGCTTCAAACTTTCTCAACTCTCTTGCCTTAGCCAAAATTTCTTCTCACAACTTTTCTTTTGAAAATTAAATGATTGAAAAATGAGAAGCAAATTCAATTATAAAGATGAGAAGTTCGACCCATTTAGCAAAATTCAATTGTTTCCATTAAATCAAGTTCGAACTTGGCTTGCACTCAGCTTCTGAATGGCAAATTTTATCTTCAACATCAGTCTCTGGGAAAGTTTCTAAATCAGGTGCCACTTAAGTGAAGTCCCTTTTTATCTTTTTCTAATTTTAAGTCTTAGAGAAAAATTCAAATTTTATCTCTTTGGGTGTTGAAAATAAAAAAAATAAAATAATTAAAATAATTATTTTCATGTGTCATTTTCAACCCCTTTATTTTAATTGTTATGGCATTTTTATCATTTTTTATCTAAGGCGAATTTGATTTTCCTAAGTTGTTTTTCTTGCCTTTACCTTAGACAAATCTTTTTCTTCCATTTTATTTTGCCATAATCTTCCTAAGTCTTAGGCGAATTTCCTCATTTCCTAGACATGTCAATGCTAGACTTAGGAAAAAATTTCTTTATTTTCTCTAAGTATGGCGAATTTATCAAGGTGTCAAGCATATCATTTAACATTTCAATGTCCAAACTTAGGCAAAATTTTGATCTTTTCCACTTCTTAGTATGGCGGACTTGCTAGTCATTCTTTCCTTTTTTCCAAGGCATAGGGCGGACTTTCCATTGTCTCAAGCCATCCATTTTTTACTTAGCCTATGCTCAAGCCACTTTACATTCTATATGGCGTACTTGACTCATATTTGTGCCAATCTTCATATGGCGGACTTTGCTCATGTTTAAGCCATGCTTTGTTGTGCTAGGCGGACTTGGCTTAGTGTTTAGCCATTTTCTCTTGTAAGCTGGGCGGACTTTCCATGTGTTTGTGCTATCACATTGTGAGTTGGGTGGACTTACCTTCACCTCTTTCCATTCTACATGGGGCAGACTTCTCTTAACCTTGTGCCATTGCTTCTTTATGCTGGGCGGACTTTGTATTAGTTCATGCCATGTCTTGGGCGGACTTCACCTACCTTCATGCCATCTTTATATGGTGGACTTGTCTTGACCTCTTGCCATGCCTTCATTATGGTGGGCGGACCTTGCCTCTAGCCATGCCATTGTCTTTTATGTTGCTGGGCGGACTTTGCTTAGCATTGTGCCATTTCCATTCTTCCAAAGGCGGACTTGGCTGAATCTTTTTCCATTAATCTTGCTCTCCATTCTCCTTGCTGGTCAAACTTTCAGCCTCCCTTCATGCCTCCATGAACTCACATCTCCATACTTAGGCAATTTTTCACCATGATTTTCAGACTTTTCATGAATTTTTTCAGATTTTTTAAAATGATTTTTTGTGATTTTCTATTGATTTTTTGGAACTTCTGAGTGGTTTTTTGAAATCTGGGCACTTTCTAAAGTTGGAAACCCTGCCAAAAATAGAAACTTTTCTAAAAATAGTAACTTTCCAAAAATAGCCCCTAAAAAATAGGAAGTCTAACTTGGGCTAAAAATGCCAAAAATGAAGTCCCTAAAAAATAGGAGGTCTAGGGTGGAGACCCCAAAAAGGTAGGAGATGTCAGAATTGACTGAAACGACAATCAATCTTCGTCTCTCGGGCCCTCTAAGTACTATGATGACACTTGCACAATGATTCAGGCTCAAATTCTTCGCTAGACTCGGGTGACCATTCAAAAACTCAAACTCTAAACCCCCAAACAGAGATCAAATGAAACCGAGATGCGCAATGGCAAAACCCTAAAAGGCAAACTACTAGGGTCCCCATTTGCAATGGGGCGATGTGTGAAATAGGTCACAACAGGCGGCTCTGTTCTGGGAGGTACCACCTTCCTTGTTCTCTTGCTGTCGAGGTAGAGTTGATTGTTTCTGACAACTCTACCCGTCCTCTCCTCTATAGATAGGTTGTCCTTTGTGTACTAGTCCACTTTTGGGAGTGGTTGTGAGTCAACTGAATCTACGAAGAATGAGGGGAGAATGACTTCCCCTTCATTGTCAGATGAGCCCTCGATGTCTTCTGACATAAAGTCAGCAATTTGTGAGAGCCTGAACCTGTTATAATTCCTTCTTCGCACTTCATACTCATCGTTACAATTGACCCAATAATCTTCCGTAGAAGATTCATGTGATGAGTGTTGCTCAAGATGTGCCGCATAGAGACCTTGGGGATCATATGACCTTCTCTCAATGAGGTACTTGAGATTAACCCTCATCGTTTCCTAGTTCATTAACTTGGCATCTGCCGCTGACCTACATCTATAGAGTCCCATCTCAACGGGAAAATTTACAGCTATCTTCTTTTTTAAGCACAAGCGAATGTGAACTTCGGATAACTGCCTTAGGAATTCCATGAAGACTACCCTATCCTCAAGGGTATCGCGGGCATCATGAAGGTGACCAAATGTTTTCGTGGCTGGCCACACGCCGCATGTAGGAGAATGGAACTGGATAAATCAATCTTACCCACCCCATTGCCTCGGGTTGTTTGTAAACAATGATGCATCCTTTACGGTCTATAGACTGCACGTGCATGATGAAGTTGCGTCACTTGTCCCGCGAAGTTGTTCGGCCGGAGTAAACTCAAGCATCGCGTTCATGAACCTCGCTATCACCTAAGGTTCCCGCCATTGTTTAATATCCTCAACTTTGGAAGGCAATCGTGCATACCCAGGTAGGAACAATAATGTGTGGAACGTGATGAGCTTCTAGAAACCCGCGAATTTGTTGGCGTATCACTAATCGAAAGTGGCCTACCGTAATGTTCCGCCTTAGTCGATGATTTCGCACGACATAATAATACATCCAATGCTTTTACTCAGAATTGATTTCTGTTGTCCTCCCTCGTATTCAAAGGATTCCGCTTTGAGTAAAGTGATTTCAATTAATAATCGTGATACTCATCTTTATCATTCTCACCTTAACCAACTTAGGTGTTAGTTTTCACTTTCAACCATTTCATTGTCTCTGCATTTGCCTTGGCTTCGCTAAATGCTTTGTCACATTTTGTCACCGATACGACCATAGGACCTTTTCATTAATTCCATTAAGAATGGGGACCCCCTAATTTGTCTCGCCTCGGTCTCTTTTGGTTTCCTTTGGTTCCTTTGCTGGTTCCCCGTATCGCCTTTGTTCCGCTTCCATCTTCTGATGTATCTTATCTTTTGGCCTAATTTGAAATGTTGGCCAAGTCTAAAGTGCGTTTTGACAAATTAGGGTTTTCATTCTTCAGTCTAGTTTGGGGTCAATTTAAGTGAGCAAATTGAAATTTGAGCTTGGCATTGCAATCAGGAGGCTTCAAGCAGGTTCCCATTTAAGTTTCACTGAATTCTGACAACTTACTATTTTTAGTAAGTACTCAATTTGGCACCTTTTCCTTAGGACTTTTGAAATTCTGACTGCTACACCATGTTTAGGACCTTTCAAAGTGCTTACCTGCAAAATTTGAGCAAATTCAGACAACTTTCTATTTTTTAGTAGCTCTGGATTCGGGAGCCATTTTTTAGGGTTTGCATGTATGATTTTTCAATGCATGTCAGGATAATCTTTCTGGGTTTTTCGAGAGCTTCGCGATGGTATAACATGCAAGTCAAGTTGATGACTTTCTATTTTTAGCAGGTACCCCGCATGCAAGCCAGTTTTCTGGGTTTTTTTGGGTTTTTTGAGATCTCTCGGGCAATGTGACATGCAACCAAGTCTGACAATCAGTTGATCACTTTTTCAGGCACTTACTATTTTTAGCAGGTTCACTCCAGCAGTCCCAGATCTTTAGTTTCGGGAGCAGAGCAGTTTAGAATAGAAACGGAGTTGAACGGAGGTCAGTTAAGGCACATGCAAGTGAAATTAGGGTTTCCAACTTTGGTGCCTAAAATGAGGGGCAAAATTCGAGAAAAATGAAAAACGGATGTATCCCATTGCAATCAACATCTTTCAAGGAATCTGTTGGTAAAATTTGAGCGCAATCTGCGTACTTACTATTTATAGTAAGTCACTTCCAGAACAGGGCTAAAAATAGCAGGTGAGCACGAAAGGCAAGTGTGAACAGGTCAAATAGGTCATGAGGATCACGTTGGGCAAATATCAAGACAGGAGGGGTTGCAGAAGTTTGAGAATCAAGGATTTACTAAAAATAGAAAGTGAGGGCTAGCAAGTTGAAAATAAGCTAAGTGTTCAAATACGCCCAAGTTAGAAGCAAGTTGGTGAGAAATTTCCTAATGCACAAAATTGCCTGACACCCCTTCAAATGCGCCCAAGGCATGGAAAAGCTAAAAGCTTCTAAGTCACACAAAAAATTGCCTGAGACAAATGCGCCCATCATGAGCAAGGATGAATGAAAATTTTCTAAGGCAAAAATGGAAGTACCACCTAGTAAATGCGCCCTCAAGTAGAAGTTGTTTCAAAGAATTTTTTTTCTAAGGCATAGAAAATGGCAGTGGATCCCCTCATATGCACCCAAGATGTTAGGGAGGAATAAGATAAAAAATTTCCAAGTCATGAAAAGTGGAAGTAGACCCCTCCAAATGCACCCAAGGAAGAACATGCTGACTAAGAAATTTCCTGAGGCAATGAAAATGGAACTACAACCCCTCATATGCGCCCAAGGTAGATAGGAGGTTTGAAATTTTTTCTAAGTCATAAGAAGTGGAAGAAGACACTCCTAAATGCGTTCTAGGAGAATCAAGGTGGTATGAAAATTTCTAAGTGATGGAAAATAAAACTACAACCTCTCATATGCGCCCAAGTTGAGAAGAGATGCAAGAAATATCTAAGGCATGAAAAATGGAAGTAGACCCCTCCATATGCGCCAAAGGTAGCAGGGTGGCTGAAAATCTTTCTAAGGCATTGGAAATCAAACCTCAAGGGGTCATTTGCGCCCAAGGTATGAGTAAGGTGGCATCAAAAAGTTTCTATGGCATTAAAATGAAAGCAACACCCCTAGAATGCACCCAAGGGGGAAGAGGTGAGAAGATTTTTCGAAGTCATATAAAGTGAAACTACAACCTCCTAAATGCGCCCCAGGAGGAGGAAACTTATGAAGAAATTTCCCAAGGCATAGAAAATCAAAGTATCACCCCCCAAATGCGCCCTTGAGAAGAAGTTGGATAAAAGTTTCTAAGGCTGGAAATTTGAAGAATAAGGGGTAAAATGCGCCCAAGGAAGAGAATGTGTGGGATAGAAAATTTTCCTAAGGCAAAAGTGAAACTACAACCTCCTAAATGCAACCATGATGAAAAGTTATGAAGGAGGCAAAGTTTGCTAGAGAAAAATGATGAATTTTATCAAATCCAGAGATCAATCGGACCTTGGAAATCAGAACATGGAGATTGGTAAGAAAAGTGAATTTATACTATAAGTGTTTTGATGCTCTCCTTTTTATTTGTTTTGCAGGATGAACGCCGGGACCAAAGCATGATGACTTGAGGTGATGGAGCAAATACTCCAGGACAATATTACAACCTTGTAAAATGAAAAGTTACATGTTTGAAGCTCCTCCATGATGTCTCATTTGTGCCCAAACCATGAAGGGAGATGCTGGAAGAAACGGCTAAGTGTTGAAATTCCTCCACTAGAATCTAAGTGCGCCCAACTCAGGTGAGGAAGGTGGCAAGGAAGAAATGGTCGAGTCCAAGACAAGAAAATCCTTTAGGAACAAGAATTGAGGAAAAGATGAAGGCCCAAGCGTTAAAGATCATCCTCAAGCACTAAAATGTTCTCAAGGCTAAGGAGGGGGAATGAACAAAAACTTCAGTATTAAAGAGTGATAGCGGAATGGATTGAAGAACAAAGTAGAGGAATTCTTCTCAAGTGTGAAGTCCTTCAATGACCCAGAAAATGTTCTCCAGCATACTTCGCACAACCCAAGACGTTGTGGCAGCAAGGAGGAAAATCACCATCAAACAGGAGAAAGAAGTAGCCGTCTTGGAAGTTTAGATTGAGAACGTGCTTTCCATGTTAGTTCAAGAAGTAGAAGTTGCGTTGGCCAGATTCATCGAATTTGCAGTCAAAGAGAAGAACAGTGGGAACGCATTTCTAGATGAGAGTCTTCTTTAAGATAGTGGGCATTAAATGCTCATAGTGGTCAAAGGGAGAGAGTGGACATTTTGTGCTCATTTATTACCCCACTCCACTTTCTGGCAGTTTTTAGGGCAGAATTTTGACTAGGGATTAAGTGGCTCAATCTAAGCCCTTCATTGTAATTGAATCTTGGCCGCCCATTGGAATTGGCCAACTATAAAAGGGGCATCCCCCCTCATTTGTACATCATTAGAAGATAGGAAAACGGGAGATAGAGCATAGAGAGATAGCATAGCATAGCATAGATTGAAGAGGAAGGAAAGTTTTCAAATTGAATGCTTTGTAAGAAGTTGTTGTGAACACTCCTATAATAAAGAGAGTTATCATTGCTGGTGGTTTCATCTTTTATTGTGGGTAGCTAGCAAGATTTCTTCGTCCTTCCAATTCACATAGAATCTTAAAGTAGAACTTAGAATAAAATATGTTTCATTTCATGCAAGTAGATAGTTGTGGAATATGGTGGTTGAATTAAGCAAGCTTTGTTAATCCATACCACTAGTGGGCTCATTGATGGTGAGTTCACCTTGGGTGGTCAATTGGAACAGTTTGGACTTAACTTCGATTATGATTTATATGCTGGTATGCGTCATTGTGATGGTATCTTCATGTTTGTAAATGTAATCAAATCTTTATCAAATAGGATCCTAAAAATCTAAGAATAAACAAAGGTCTGAAATTCTGTGTGAGAAATTCTAAGTCAAAGACGATTTTCAGATTTCTTCTCTTAATGCTGAATGTACAGATTGCAGAACATTAATAAATTTCGATGTTTGCATATCAAGAGTGGAACTCCTTTTTGTATGTAAGGAGACCCACCCCCAAGGGATGCGTCTCTTGAGAGGACGTGTCTCCACACGTTGAGACACGTCTGCTCAAGGGACGTGTCCCTTTGGGCGTGCGGGTTTCCTTTACAACCGATTATCATTCGGTTAAACATACTTAACACATATACCCCCTCACACATGGCGGATATATATTATATGAATTCCAAATTTTATTCAATGTGTATTTTGAACATCATTTATTTAAATTCGATTTTATACATGCATTATAAAATTTGATTTTACTTATTTTAGAAATATTAAATATGAAGAGCAATTGATCTTATATAAACGATGATGATGCTTATAGAAATCATCGTTTATATCTGACCTAAGCTATCATTCATCAACACTCCCTCTTAGCTAGGGAAGATATTTCAAATCAAAATAAGTGGAGATATCAACTTCACACGTGATATCGAAGATATGATATGTTTTCTCAATGTTGTCAAGTCACATGACATTCTTCATAACACATCTTCATTATGGTATGTGCACTGACATCAAGTCACATGATGTCTACCATAATTCATGGCATATCCACAGATATAAATATCCACCATGATTACCTCTTAAGGATCACAATGATCTTCAGATGATATCAAGTCCCATGATATCCATCAAAGTGTCCAAGAGATACTATCATGACATGTCCACAGATATCAAGTCACATGATATCTATCATGATAGTTTATCATTGTAGAGTCGTCACTTTACAATGTCAAATACAAGTGCTCATTATTAGAAAGATCGTCACCTTTAAATAATGTACACAGGGGGAGTAGGCCCATAAGGTCATGGAGTCACACACATGACAAAAGAGTTTACACATTAAACATATTTATATATTAGTAATAATTTATAATTTGTATTTCAAAAACATAACAAATTACATTTCCAACCATACTCAAAGTTTCTTCCCTCAAGTGCTCTAATCTTGATCTCGGAGAGAGAGAGGCTCTTAGTGAGAATGCGTTCCCAAGTAGCTTGATCAGGCTTCCTGTAACCCCCCAAAGATAAGCACTCCAAACCCTCATCAACATATCACCTTTTGGATTACCTTTAAATGCAGGTGGATTCCTCTCCTCAAGCATCACAGTCATCAACATATAAACAATTATTAGCATATCACCCTTTGATTAATCTTTGAAGTAGATTGAGTCAACATCATTCTTGGAAAATCCTAATCCCAAGAGATAGCTATCAATTCTTTCATACCAGACCCTGGGCGCCTGTTTAAGTCCATAGAGGGCTTTCTTTAGTCTACATACATGTGAGTCAGGTTTATGTATCACAAAACCTTCAGGCTGTTCCAAATAGACTTCTTCTTCAATGGTTCCATTCAGGAAGGCAGTTTTCACATCCATTTGATGGGTCTTCCAACCTTTAGCTGCTGCAATGGCTAACACTGCTCTCACTGATGTAATCTGCATCAAAAAAGTAAATGTTTCTTCATAATCAATGCTCCTCCTTTGAGAAAACCTCTTGCCACAAACTGCTTTATGTTTCTATAATGCCATCACATGATGCTTGATCTTGAAGAGCCATTTGAAGAGATGTGATTGGTCTAGGCACTATATCCCATACATCATTCTTTAGAATAGACTGATATTCCTTTGTCATTGCATCCTTCCATGCTTGATGTCGGAAAGCTTCTGTAACACTGATAGGTTCTGAGTTTATGATGTTGTTCATTAGAGCAACATAGCTAGAGAAACGTTTGGGTCTTGAGACTAACGCTCCTTGGTACAAATGATCCCTGGCTTTGATCATCTCCGGCCCATGGTCTCTTCTGCCATGTCATTTTGTATTCCCTCATTTGAAGAGAAGGGAAAGTCTCGTATGTGGTATTTCCCTCGATGCTCCCCTCCTCAATCTTGTGGAGCAAAGTTCCATTCTCGTGCACTCTAGGAATAGGCTGGCCCCACTAGAACTCTTGCCCCTTGAATGCAATGTCTCTTCCTAAAGATGACATCCTGGCCTCAATCTCAATTTGTTTCTTGCCCTGCATGAATATCCCTTCAGAGGGCTTTGGAGGCTCCCCACTATAACCCACAAATACCCCTCTTCCTGCATAGTTCCCAGGTTTGAATCTCTCTCTTTGGGCATGAATATAGACAGACAGCCAAAAAATCCTAAAATGACTAATAATGTCAGTTTTAAACCTGTGAAAGGCTTCTTCGTGGGAGTTTGCCATTGAGGATGTGACCGAGGATCGCCTATTCTCCGAATATAGACAAGCAATTCCCAGAGGCTTCCTCACTGCAAAGAGGTAAGGCCTCAAATTGGTCCGTTAGAACACTGGGCTGCCTTCTAGCAGCCTCTCTACAATGGTTCTATTTTTCACAACCCCATTCCCTCATGAGGGCTGTGGTGGCAACTGTGAACTCCCTCTTAATTCCAACACTTATGCAAAATTCTTTAAAAATTTCAGAGGTGTATTCTTTCCCATTGTCTGTCCTTAAGGTTTTTATTTTCTTTCCGGAGAAGTTTTCAGCGAGGGCTTTAAACTCTTTGAACCTTTTGAGGATTTCTAATGACTCTTTACACTTAAGGAAATAGATCCAGGTTTTCCTAGAGAAGTCATCTACAAATATGACATAGTAAAGAAATCCTACTTTAGAGGGTACAGACATGGGTCCACATAAGTCTGAGTGAACCAATTCTAACACATTTAGGGTTTTGCTCAAACTATTGGGAAAGGACCCCTTGTATTCCCTTCCTAAGGCACAACCTCCCTTGGTGTCTTTATGGCTCTTAACTTAGGTGCCTCCCACATGCTTCTTACTGTATAACGAAATGAAGGTGTCCCTTAATCTTCTATGCCAAACTTTACTGAATTAAAAAAATGTATGGGTAAGGGGCTTCTTGTTTAACTTCAGTGCATAGTTTGTAAAGGTACCCTTGTCTCACACCTATGATTTGGGCTTTCTTGATTGTTGAGTTCTTAGGCCATGCTAGAACTTTCCCATACATAAAGGTAACTCTATAACCATTGTCTTCAAGGGCAGAGATGGATATAAGATTCCTCTTTATTCCAGGTACAAATAAGACTCTAGTGAGTTGTAGAGAAAGCCCAGATTTCAACTTGATGGAACAAGTTCCAACCCCTTTTACTGGGTGTGCAAAATCATCCCCAATGGTTACTTCTTCATCAGACCTTTCGGTCATAGTATCGTTCTCTGAACCCTGTGATATGTCTAGAGGAACCACTATCAATTACCCAGTTGTGGGTGTTGTTGGATACTTGACTGGATAAGGCTGTATAGAACACAAAGTTCTCAGATTCATGATCTGAATTTGACTTTCCTACTTTAGCAAAGGATGCTTGTTGTTTAGTCCTATCAGGGCACTTCATTGCATAGTGACCATATTGATCACATCTAAAGCATTGTACTTGAGAGATATCTTTCTTCTTATAAGATCCCTTTCCATTGGAATTTCTCTTTCTTTTAAAAGAGCCTCTCTTGAAGGAGTTTTTCTTACTCCTTTTATTAGATGTTGAGTTGAGTACATGAATGTCTTCATCTATGTTCTTTTGTTTATTTTCTTTTGTGGAGAGTTTGGTTTCTTCTTGAAGGCAGTCAGTTCTTAGCCTGTCAAACTTAGGGAGTTTAGATCTCGCACTTACTCCTTGAACAAATGACTCCCATGAGCCTATAGGCCCCATGCACTAGGGTTAATTCTCCTTTGCTTTAACTGATATCCAAATCTGTGGATAATCTTTGATCCCTCATTCAATAATCCCTAAATAGCATGAATAATGGACTTTGTTTATTATTTGAGCATTGTTGATTTGCCTTTTTAATGCAAGAGTCCTGCAGGTGTTGTTGATCTCATAAGTACTCTCAAGAGATTTGTACATATGGTATGTAGTTTCATGTTTTGCTAGGATGGGCACTATATGATCCCTAACTGCATCTACTAGGATTTTCATGGCCTTTTCATTGTTTTCCATCCATTGAGTTTTCTCAGGTTCAGACTCTGGTTCCTTCATATTTTCTCTCACAAGTGAGTCTAGCTTATTCTCTTTAAGGATCATCATGATTCTAAATTTCCATGATGTGAAATTGTCTGCTCCTGCAAGACGATCTTCAAATCTGATCACACTTGACATTATGAAGAATGTGATGTGAATTCGATTCTAGAAAATACGAATTTTCTTGAGCAATTTGATATTGAGATTTGATTTGGATTCACACAACGTGGCTCTGATACCATGTAAATGTAATCAAATCTTTATCAAATAGGATCCTAAAAATCTAAGAATAAACTAAGGTCTGAAATTCTGTGTGAGAAATTCTAAGTCAAAGACAATTTTCAGATTTCTTCTCTTAATGCTGAATGTACAGATTGTAGAACATTAATAAATTTCGATGTTTGCATATCAAGAGTGGAACTGCTTTTTGTATGTAAGGAGACCCGCCCCCAAGGGATAAATCTCTTGAGAGGACGTGTCCCTTTGGGCGTGCGGGTTTCCTTTACAACCGATTATCATTCGGTTAAACATACTTAACACATACATACTACATGGATATACATTATACATGAATTTAAATCTATCCTAAATTTCTAAACATCACCTATTTAAACCTTCGACTTTATACATGCATTTCTGCAAAATTCTATCTTTAATTTATTTTGTAAAATATTAAATATGAAGCTATTAAATTGATCTTAGTATAAACGATGATGATATAAATCATCGCTATATTTGACCTGTTTTTACCATTGATCAACGTTAGTTGTGATCCTACTGACTCTAGTTACAACTTTGAAGATTGCACCGGTTCTGTGGAAGCTGTCCAAGGTGAAGCAAAGCAAAACTTGGTTGAAGTTTGTGAAATTTGATCTCCATGTCCCGCGCCTAGAGTAGACCATAGCATTTTTAATCCTTGTAGCCATTCAAATTCCACACTTTCTGGTTAGTTTAGGAAACTTGAACTTCACTGATAAATCTTCCGAATTTTCGAAAACCCGTTTTTCTGGAGTGAACAATTGTGTAAGTCCCCATGAAATACCAACAAATCACATCGAGCCAACTGAGTCTACGTCCACTGCATAAAAGGAACCGTGGAGTTGAATGCATGATCTTTCGCAATCTTAGCATGCAGGAGATTTTGATCAAGAGAGGATAGAGTGACCATTGGGAACTTTATTCTGTGTTGGTGCGGTCATAAAATACTCATCAACAAAATTGGCACTAGAAGGAGGGCCGAGCATTGAATTGTTCCAGAAGCTGTGAAGGGGAAAAACATTGGATTGTTTCTGAGAATGTGAATGCCAAACAAGAGTTTCCTTCGAACAGTAAAAATAGTGATTCCTCAATGGATGGGCAGCAGTCACAAATTTCTTATGACCATGAAGGTCGTCAAGTTGATTTTGCCATGCTCCATCGAGTTTTGAATGTGCAGTTGTTTCCAAGAAGTTTATCTGACTTTGCAGCAAGAGATGGATGCAAAATTCACGGTACCACTTGGCACAATGAATTAAATTGTGTGACATTCTTGTCAAGGGTACATCTGGGTTTGCAACGAAATTTTTTCTTTCAGGATATTTTCAAACCAATGGTGCCAGCAAACCCTGAATCAGAAAACCCAAGTCTCAGTGAATTCTTCAAGAGACAAAGAAATGAGCAAGAAATAGTTGAGCATTGAAAAGTTGCCCGCAGAACGCATCTTGTTGGCTAGCTGGTGTAGAATTCATAATGCAAGGCATTCAGAATTCACTTGTCAATTATGCAAGGAGGCCATTAGCCAAGTACAACATCAGTTAGGATTATTGGAACAACCGGGTATATGCAGTGCAAAATTTTCAAAGGATTGCGAAGAAGCACACATTTGGCTAGCATACCCCACACCAAAGAAGGAATGCCTAGAAGACAAAATGTGGAGGATGCATCTCACAACTGTGAAGGGCAAAACTTATCCGAAGGAGTGAGTTTCAAGAAGATAGCACGATTGGGCCAAAAGAAATTGCAGATGAAAATGAAGTTCCGAACATTGCGCCGAAGGAAGAAGGCGTTGAAATGAAGGAAACAATGGAAGACGTTCAGGGGAATGAAGAAATTGTGGGCAATGATCAAGGTTCGGAAAACTGTCACGAAGACCTATTGCTTGATGCTTCATCAATCCAAGAAAAAGAAGAAATCCTTGCTGAGTATTCATCCATGCCACAAAGAGAAGATCCAAATGAAGAGCTGCAAGCCGTTATAAGAAAAGAAATTTCAAGTACCCTTGGAGAAAATGATCAAAAAGATGGGCAAACTAATGAGCAGGTTGCGACATCAAAAGGAGTGTATGAAGAACAATCATCATATTTCAAATGCCCCGCCTCCCGCCCACAAACAGAATAATTTGAAGGGGCGCTACCCCTTATATTTCAAAACCAGCTTATTAAGGAATCCTTAATTTTTAAGGACACGCTTACAGATGTGCACAAGGATGCTTGGTTCATTCAACATGAGGATACAGACATAAAAGAGTTGTTCCAGAGTTTCAAGGTTGAGTCAGAACTTCATGAGCACGATGCTGGTGCAAGCGGAGTGTTGTATCACCAACTGCGACCTCTTGAAGATGAATGGATAAAAGAAGAATGTCAACTTGAAGGCAAAGTACCACCTGATGAAGCAAAGAGTGATGAACAATTCGAAGGGGCACTGAGTCTACTTCCAAGAAGGTCTCAAGATGAATCAGCAAGTAAAATTTTGCATGTCATAGATGCAAATGGAACCACGTATCACCAATGGCGACCTCCAGAGGATGTTTGGAATCTCTCTTCACATGGTAGGTTGGTGCACAACAATCAAGAGTCTCCATTCAAGCACGAAGAACACCAGGTTGTCTCTTTCCTTGCTCTTGATTTTGAAGGTTATGAGTTTGATTATGGAGGTCTAGGAAAGACAACTTGCTTGTGGATTAATCATGGTCTAAATCAGTTGCCTCAATTGCTAATCTTTCCTGAAGTTTTGCTTGAGTTTGAGATTTGTATTGTGAAAGATTACTTTTCTGAGTTCAAAGACAAATTTGCTAGGCTCCGCACTATCACTATTGTTGTGTTCCTGTTGAATGTCCTAAGAAATCATGCTAGGAGTTGTATATATATTTTTGTCCTCTGAGTCTTGTCCGTTCGAAATTTTTGTCTTGTTAGAGTAGGTTTTCCTTTTCGTTTTTGCTTAGCTTAGTCTGCTTTGCTTAGTTTAGTTCTCTTTAGTTGTTGCTTAGTTTAGTTGGGAATAAAGGGGTCCCATTTGTGAGAGAGGGTGTTGTGTTGTTTTCGGCACGCTCCGGCACAATGTTAGTCCATTTCTTGGATAATCATTTAGGAAGTGCTTTAGAATCTGAGGTTGTTCTTTCAAGTTTTATCATTTGGTTAGGATTTGTACTTGACTTGGAAGGGAATCATCTATTGTGTCTTGACACCAAGTCTCACGATTACTATATTTTACACACATAATTAATTGCTCTAAGTCATTGAGGTTTCTTAGAAGAAGTCGTGGTAGGTGAAAAATCTTAAATCCTACTTAATCACCCTTGTAATTCTCAAACCCATTGGAGGCTTCATTGCTTGCCAACCAATAAAATAATTGACGGAATATCAATATGGAAAAAGAAAAGAAGAATACGATGTGCTAAAAAGAAATATCTGGAAAAGAGCAATGAAAGAAATATCAAAGAATTTGGCTTTGGGAATATGCGAGTAACTCCATCAGGGCTATAGACGCCCGATTGGCAATGGAGCAATATTCGTGAGAATTACTAGATGTTTTTGAAGTTAGGATCATTATGTAGCT
>VDFB02216750.1:0-14408 GCA_007258455.2 Sequoia sempervirens
CTATTCTTCCATGATTTCAAGAGGTTTTCAGATTGTTGTCTAACCTTCCATTCAAATTGAAACAAAATTTTAAAACTTCAACACAAAACCAAAATAAAACCTGGATCAAGAAATTTGAAGAACAAATAGATGTGGGGTTCCTCTGCAAATTACATTCTTTGCCCAAACTCTCCCCAAGATCTTCATCTTCAAACCAAGATTCAATCCAAAAAACCAAAAGCCCTCTTTTTGCAACCAAATTCTCCATAAAAAAAAATTGAAAGTAAAACCCCAAATGAAATATATTCTCTCCCCAAAATTCCAAATTCAACTCAAATTCAAATTCAATTTCAAATTCAATTTCTAATTCAAATTCAAATTCCAATCCAAATTCAAACTCAACATGAAATTTCAAAGCTTCTCCAAATTATTCCCAAATTGAAATTCAAATGCAATTCTATTTACCAAATTTTTCCCCAAATTAGTCAACTATTCTAAATATATTTTCCCCAAAGTCATTGCATTTTGAAAATACTTGAATTTTAAATAACTTAAAACAAATTTCCAATTCCAAATAGAATTCAATACATTTTAACATTTTCTTTTCAACCAAAAGAATTTAAAGCTTTTAACACTTTTAATTCAAAGGAATAGCTTAATCAATTCCACACAATTAATTTAATTAATCAATAAAATAAATCTAATCCAAGATTAGATTATTTTATTAATTAAATTAAATTAATCAATAAAGTAAATAACATTCCTAGCATTACAACCAAACACATTTAAGCCACAGATTAACAACACAAGCCATTATAACTTGAATTTAATTAAAGACCAAGGTGACCTGGGCAACATAAAACAACCAAACCCGACTACAACCCGACGAAACACTGTGACTAGGGTGACGACTTGACACAGAAAACCTAGCTACTATCTCCCAATCGATTACCGTTGGTCAATGGACACGCTCAGACCTGTAAAACTAGGTGGAGTCGATGTCCTGTACCTGCAGTCCTGCAACCAAAACGAGTGTCGAACATGCATATAATATAATAGACACACCATGAAGGGGAAATCGCGGAATCACAGGCGCTCGCATGTGAGTGATGTAATCCCGTCCCCTTCACCAATACAGTATTCTAACTGGTGCATCTAACATCAATAATATAATTCAAAGCATTAAGCATTATTAATTCAAATATATGCTAAGCTAATCCAAAGCCCGCCATAACGATAACATCTGAATAAAATACCATCACATCAAAATATAACATTAACATCGTTTAATCGTCAACAATCAATTAACAACCGAGCATCTTAATTCAAGTGTTAATAGAAACAAGGCATATCACAGCAAACATTGCCTGATCAACAGAGCACAAAATGGAGGGGTGTTGTACGCTTACTTTATCAAAAACATAACTTAACATATAATCTAACCTAAGTCCTCTAAGGTTCCACAACCACACTACTAACATATTCTTAAATCAATAACTAGAATCATTTCATTAGTCACAATTTATCTAACAATCAAGAGTTCATTTTAATCCACCACATTAAGTGGTTCTACAATATGTAATTCCATAACATGTCATCAGATAAACAACATTAAAGATCATTTATAAATAACTAGCATATACAAATTTCATTACATGAGAGTATATCAAAATGTATTAGATCATTACATCATGTACAATAATGCTTCCCTGAGTACATGAGGGAAAAATACAACAAAATGGTACAATTGAGATACAATCCATTACATATACATGAAAGACTGTCTCCTTGAACTAGATCATGAACTGGAATCCGCTTCACAAGGTACAACCTCCACACACACAAAAAAGTAGCAAGGAAACCTAATGGAGGGAAAAATACCAACCTCCCGACCATGTGGAACCCTAAGGTCCACCCCAAGTGCTAGGAGATAACACAAGGTTCCACTACAAACAAATAGTCAAGAAGACAACAAGCTAACATATGCAAAGGATACACATGACTCCAACACAACACCACAACAACATTAACATCAAATGAAACACTTACATCACTTCTAGAGGTATTCACACAATAGAAGGGAAAACATAACTAGGGAATGCTATATTGCAATAGGGAAGAGTGTCATTGCATGGGTTGTCAAACACCACCAAAGGAAAAATCTCAGGTTGTTAAGCGAGGATGACAAAAGGGGGAAAACATAATCTCAAGAGTACAGGAAACTAGGACAACATAATGGGCTCATATGAAACTAGAGTGCCTAGTGTTAGAATTTGGGCTATGATATGAGGTGTAACACCCCACCAAGGAACCCCAAAGGACAACACAAATAAAGCTCAAAAAAGGAACAATTTTTTTTATAAGAAGTAACAGTGAAATGCATAACATAACTTAACATATAATCTAACCTAATTCCTCTAAGGTTCCATGGCCACGCTACTAACATATCCTTAAATCAAGAACTAGAATCATTTCATTAATCATGATTTATCTAACAATCAAGAGTTCATTTTGATCCACCACATTAAGTGGTTCTACAATATGTATTTCCATAACATGTCATTAGATAAACAACATTAAAGATCATTTATAAATAACTAGCATATACTTATAAATTTCATTACATGAGAGTATTATCAAAATCTGTTACATTGTTACATTATATACAATAATGCTTCTCTAAGTACATGAGGGAAGAATACATCAGAATACAATAAATGGTACAACAGAGATACAATCCATTACATATACATGAAAGATTGTCTCGTCAAATTGGATCATGAATTGGAATCTACTTCACAAGGTACAACCTCCACGCACACAAACACGCAACAAGGAAACCCAATGGAGGAAAAAGAACCAAACTCCCAACCATGTGAAACCCTAAGGTCCACCCCCTGTGCTAGGAGTTAACACAAGGTTCCACTACAAAAAAATAGTCAAAAAGACAACAAGATAACATATACAAAGGCTATACATGACTCCAACACAACAATGCAACAACATTAACATCATATACGACACTTACATCGCTTCCAAAGGCATTCACACAACAAAAGGGAAGACATAACTAGGGAATGCTAGACTGTAATAGGGAAGAGTGTCATTGCATGGTCCTGGCATGAGTTGCTCTGGTAGTCTCACACTAGACACCAACCCCCATCTATGGTTGTCTTGACAATCTCTCACTAGACGTCGAAACCATAGAGTGATACATGCAGAACCAACATTCCTTTTGTGATGACAAGGAGGTTGATCTTTCCAACGAGACCTTCTCAACCCATCCTTAGCCTAAATGAGCACTACAGGCATGGGTGAGGCATCCAATTATCTTGTTTAATGTGAAATATACCCACCCCCCTAATTTATTTTTAGGTTATCACTAGATTAAGAAACTCTCCAATGGGTTGTCCTGATAGTCTCTCACTAGATGTCGACCCCCATTGAGAGCCACCCCCCTACTTGCAACTAGTAAACCCTACAAACAAGCAAGACATTTACCATCTTGCACACTTAACCTAACCACATAAATCCCACACACAGAGAAAGGCATAAACCCTCTTGCCCACATATCACAATCACAAGAATTTATACTCAATGCAAGGCATAGACCCTCTTGCACACAACTCAACAAAACCAACCACTTCCAAGTGAAACAAACATAAAACCCATACATACAAAACACTCCCTCCTAAGCCTATGGAAGGAAACCTTAACCACTTAGCACAAGAGATTCCCACATTGAACAATAACCAAGATTCATCCTAATTCCACTAATCAAACACATAATTCAATATGAGCAAAGAAGTCTCATAATGCAATCATGAAATACATAGTGGATTAACAATTCAACTGTTAAGTAATTATAAAAGAAATTACTGTTCATAATTAACGAAGAAAATAATCTAATTTTCTCATTTCTGGCTGAAGCAGTGACCGCTTATCATAGCATTAAGATGGCTAGGGATTTGAGGATCTCTAAACTTTGGATCAAAGGTGATTCATTAAACATAGTGAATTTCCTTAATAAAAGATCTCCTCCATCATGGTCTATTAACTACTTTATATCTAATGCCATATCTTTATGTGATTATTTTGAAGAAATTTACATTTCTCATGCAGTTGATGATTGGCTGGCTAATTATGGTGTTTCATCAGCTAGGTCATGGGGGGAGGATGACGTTCCTTCATATTGACTTAAGGAGCCTTATTATTAATGAGATGCATTAATTTTCTATTTTTTCCCACCTCCTTGATTTTGGGTTTGTGTGGGTATCACAAATTTTACTTCTTGATGGGACTTTTCGCACAACTGAAGATCTTTGGAATTTGTTTCTTATTGCAGCTGAGTTGTCTGTGTCATGTTCATTATTTCTTCTCAGACTACTCTTGATTGCTTCACACACTTTTTAGGTGGTTTTTTGGCTATTTTCTTTGCTCTACTCTAGTTGTGCTTCTTGGCTACAAGTAACTCGATGATGGGCGGGGATAGGTGTTTCATAGAGCCTTTGTATTGCGAATAAAATAGAACTAATGCTAGGGTTTGGGAAATTCTATAGAGCAGTGGTGTTACTCCTTACCTAGAGAGACTAAAGGGTTTCAAATCCTGAGTTTCTAAGGAGTTTGTTGACATCTGGCATGGTTGAGTGGTGAGTTTATTTGGTAGGGATACTACCATTACTAAGGATTTTATTGTTGAGGTCACGGGTTTGTCCATGGAAGGCAGAAAATTCTGTAGGAACAAGAACATTTTGCAATCTACCAGGCAGAATTTCCTCTATGACAAGGAAAGGGCTAAAATGGTTCGTTTGGATTGTGGTGGCTATGACAAAATGAAGATTAAACCAATTTGGTGGGAGGTTGTCATGGCGTTGATGTGTTACTTCACTCTTGATGGAAGATTCACGACACTCTATGGTCATCATTTTTTTTTGCTCAACCACTTTCACCATGGTAAGCTGGTGTCTTTCCCTTTTTATCTATAGTTGTCTCTAGAAGAGGGTATTTCGAGTTACAAAAAAAACCCAAAGAATCCTTATCTGCATGAAGGTTTAATGCTACTTATTGTGGATTTTATTAAGTCCAACTACATTGTTAGGACCAATCGGTCCTCTGTTTATAAGAAGGGGAAGGGAGGTGGGAAATTTAGGATTGAGGAGTTTCAAGAGTCTGAAGGTACAAATATTGATGATGTTTCAGAGTGTTGGTCTGATGGATTTGATACTAATTTGGATTACACTCCTTTGATAGGTGCTGTTAAGCCCTCTTCGTCCAAAGCTTCACATGCTAAACATAAGTTGAAGGTTCTTGAGGGTGTTGGTGAGGGTTCTGTTGGTAAGAAGCCTAAGGCCCATGCTAAGGAAGAGGATGCTAATCTTAATGAGGTGGCTGGTAATATTCAAGGTGAGAACTCAGGTATTGGTGGGTCCCCTATGGATGGCTGGTAAGAGGAATTCAATGGTCAATCTTGATGACTCTGATGGGGGGCCTACTTTTAAGGAATAGGGGAAGGAAAATCTTGTTTCAAAGGATGTGTCGATTGAGGATCCATCGATTGGTTCACATCAGGGCAGGGATGTGGTTTGGGAAGCAATGTATTTTTCTTAGGCCTTGCGCCTTGTTAAAGAAGGGGTAGACATCTCTTTTAACTTGCTTATGTGGCTTGTTCAAGAAATTCAGGATCTACATAACAAGCATGATACTATTGCAAGATGCAATGTCTCTACGCTTCATAGTCTGAAGGAGTAGGAGTCTATTTTTGGGCTTTCCAAATCCTTGAATACCAATGTGCGTGGTATGGTTGAAGAGCTTGCCGCTCTAAAGAATGAACTTAGTCCTAGAGTGGAAATGCTGGAAAGACAAAATAGGCAACTTAGAAGGGACTTGGAAACAGTCATTAATATCAATAGGGAGAAGGGACTTGGAAATGCTCATTAATATCAATCAAAAGGCTAAGGAGCTGACTGGGTAGGGACTATTTGTTGTTCATGTGAATGTGGAGTGTGGGGTTGGTTCAACTAATTTGGATGTGGCACGATTGTTCGCACAAGGAGCAAGACTAAGAAAGGTAAGAAGGATTCGACTTGTGATGTTGAGGAAATCATGGATATGCACGATAGGTTGGTGGCCAAGGATTTGGAGGCTGCAAAAATGCTTAAAGATTTACTGTAATGGTTGTTTGGTGACCTTTATCTTTTTTGTTTTTTGGCTTTTTTGGTCTATTGATGGTGTGTTGATAGTCTGGTGTGTTGACGGTTTATTAATCAACCAGTGTTTTTTGGTGCTTTTGGTTGGGCAGTCATTCGTCTTATCTTTACTGCCACTTTCTTTTTTGTTTAGGGTTTCAGGTACCCTTCAAAACCTATTTATCGTTAATCAAAAACAAATCTTCCAATTATTTAAATTTGAATAAATCATTTTTTCCTTATTTAATTTCCAATTTCACTCTTCTAATATAATCAATTAGTCACATAATGTTGATTAGTCCTCATAATATACATCAACTACTTAACAACATTAGCACATACCTTTAAATATCCCTATTATATTACTTTAATCTCTGAGTTCTAAAGTTGACTACCTGCACATCCACGGTGAGAATGAAGGGGCACTACAAGATTCCTCAAAGGTGTTCCTAAATATTACTCATTTCTTATTAAATTTCAAACATCAAAAGATCAAGTGAATCTAATATAGTCATCCATTTTTACATTAAATTCAACCTAGCCAAATTGTAAGAATGATTTATCTTAGATTTCACCGTTCCGTTTCCTATGCATCCAAGAAAAAGTTACAATTTAAAAGTTATGATTAAAACAATGAACAACTATTTATTGACCATTAAATCAACTTCAAAGTGTTTTCTTTTTTTTGTTTATTTCTAAATTTATAATTTTTGCTACATGATCTATCATGAATTTAATTTAGGTTATTTGGGCTATATTGATTGTCATACTCTTTAAAAATAATTTAGTAAAGAAATCTATTTTATTTCTTTATATTCTGTTGAGATTGACATTCATACATGACCTAGAGTTTTGGCGTTAGGGTTTATCCTTCTACATTAGGGTTAAATATTTATTTTTTCTCATTGCATAATCTTTTTATTTGATCTTAGTATAGTTCAAATCCCTTTGAATTTCACTTATATCTATTCCTTTAGTATTTTATGATTCATCATGTGCTCTTCTTTTTACCTACCCTACCACCCCATTTTTCACCTTTAGGGCTTCATTTTCTAATTGATTTTCACATATGAGTGTTTGTTTATTTATTTTTATCAAACCTTACATACATTTACCTCAAATTTGACTAGGGTTTGGATCCACCCTTATTGTGTTTGATTATCACATCTTCATTAGAGTTTTGTATTTTCATTGTGCCATATGCATTTGATTTAACCCACCCACCCTTAAATTGTGCACACTTGCAATATCATGACTCATTGTCAGTTATTTCCTTTTATCTAACCTACATGCATGTCTAATGGATTATAACATATTTCTCTCTTTTGTGACATTCAATTCATTCATCTTAGATACCCTCATGTCTTTTATGCTAGAAAGTTACGTGTATTCAAGTGATAACATCTTGCATTAGTCCAAGTAGAATTAATTAAAAATTCTCATTGATTTCAAAAGAAATAATTTTTATATGATTGTCTCATCCATATATGTAGGTGCCTACACTTGGTATATTTTGTAAATAATTAAGAATAGAATAAATCGATAGTAATTGGATGAAATAAGCTCATGAAATTTATTACTAGCTAATGATAAGATTTTTCACATTCACTTCAAACTATTTTGGAATTAAAAAAAATACAATTTTCAATAATCATTAATATTTTTATAATTTAAATGTATTTTAGTGGTGAAATTTGTTGAAATTGAGGTTTTTACTTAGCTTAATACTTTGTAAAACTATTATACTTGTTGATCTAAATAAGATTTTCCTTTTGTTACATGTTCTTTGTGGGTGATTATCTAATTAATCCATTTTACTGTTTGTAGAATGTAGACAGAAGTTGATAGAAGAAGTAGATAGGATATTAGAAAGATTACACAAGCATGTATTGTGGAGAAACCCTTTCAGGAAAAAAATCCACCAAGAATTATTCTATTATTCAATGTTTGAATTACAATAGCTCCAATTCTTGCTTGAAAATGCTTCTTCTGCCTTCACCAATCTTCTTCACAACCTGCAATAAAACTAATCCCAACTCTCTTCAACTTGTTTGAGATAAATATGCTTTAATCAACTTTGTAAACTCTACAAGAGTTACAATTACAATGCTCAAGCCCTATCCCTAAAAAGTACACCTATCTCATGCAAATAGAGTTATGTCATGAAGAATAATGTAAAATCCTCATCTTCTTGCATTTGGGCTTCCCAAATTGAAGTAGCAACTCAACCTCTGTTCTGTAAATATCTTCAAGGCTTCATCCTCAAAGTAGGCGCCCAAAAGAGGTCCCACTTAACTAAGCCTTCTAAAATATCTCAACATGCAAAGGAGTTAATACCAAGAAGCCAACTTGAGCGCCCAAGTTGGGTCCAAGTCATTTCTTGTTAACTGAAACATTTCTCAACACCATTCATGCAAGAATGTTCATCCCTTGTTAACTAGAGGTAGTCCCTGTTATCTTTCATGTAACTCAAGTCATTAGCCATGCATTCCAAGTTAACTAAAGTCAACTAGCATTCAACTAAAACTAAATGGAGATAACTGAACTAAAATGAACTGAACTGAACTGAACTGAATTGAACTAAACTGATTATGAATTGAACTAAACTAAACTAATTATAAACTGAACTAAACTAAATTGAACTGAACTAAACTTAATGCATGCAAACATCGAACCCTAACTCCTAGGATCTTTACATGCATTCAAAAGTGTTATCTCTTACTCTGAATAGTTAACTGAACTCAAGGTGACTGTCACCTTACCATGTGGGAGCCCCATGTACCCCTATTATTTAGGAACTCATAATGGATGCCCTCACATGCTCCTAACATTTAGAATTAATTACAAATGCCAATTAACATTATTATTTCATTCAATATTAATATCTTCCTAATTTTAGTGTTAATGAACACATTCCAAGGACTTAGGAGATACATGAAATAAATAATGTTTAGGATTGCAACTAAATGACATCCTATTTCCATCAAAATTAGCATACAAAATCCATTTATATCCATTTAATCTTGTGCTCACCTTGTTTGGAATGCCAAGCGATCCCACAAAGTTGGTTTACAATTTCTGGGAGATTTTGATTTTTGTTGAAATCACATATTTTTAGAAAATATAATGATTTAAGCCTTTAAAAGTTTCAATTAAAGCATTCCAATTGATTATTATTCAACAAGAGAGCTAAAATATAGTATTAAAAAAGTGTTAAAGGCTATTCTAAAGCAGAAAAAGGTGAGAAAAATGGCCATAGAAACGAAAATTTAGACTAATGATGATGATTTGCCTTTTAACATTCAAATGGAAGAAAAAGAAAATTTTGAAACTTTCAAACGCTTTCAAGAAATTGGTATCTGATTGAGATGTGTATTACCATATTCCCAATCGGTGATAAGTGAACGTTGGTTCCATGAAAAAACACGGGATGATAAGTTCAAAGAATGTTTGCTCAAGGGAGAAAGGGAAAATAGAGATTTATTATCTAATGAATCTCTTATTTATAAAACTCTATCCGAAAGTTATGAATATTTATCAAATTTATTCAAACTACCTTAGATCAAACCCCCTTGGATATAACCCCGCTAGTTTTAAACCATACCTATAATAGAGTCTCCTTTACACCTATCAAAATGTTGATAAAAAAACAACTTTTAATTTACCTTTTGGGGCATCAAATGAATTCATTTAAAATTTATTTTTTGTAAATATGTATTCCTTATTATAAGCTTCCTAAAAAGTATAATTTTAAATAAATTGAATTTTATTATTATATTTATTTTTATTTCTTGTGAATGTAGGGTTTTCACCAAATATCAAACTCTTTGTTCTGCACATGTGGAAAAATAGAAGATTGTCAATTTTTTTTTGAAAAATATTAGTGCGATAGATATTGAAGTCTTGATCCAACAAAAAATAAAATTGAATTTTGATACATACAAAAAAGCTATACATTATACGGTTGCGCTATGTCTGAATTTTAATTAGTTTGACTTTGAAACTTGATAAAAGAAAAAATATTCAATGAAAAACTATCTAACCAAATGGAAGCAATAGATATCAGAGTTAAAAATCTAATTTTGAAGAATTATAATTTAATCCTTCATGGAAAAAAATTATGCGTTATGTAGTGGCGTCACTTTTTAAAATGTTGTTTTCTAAAAACCTAGTTTTGAGGGAGATGGAAAAAGTTAATCGATTCCAAATTTTTAAAAATATATATTTAGAATCTATAGACAAAATTTCATGAAACTCTAGTTTGCATCATCTTCAAATTTCTCACGGTTTAGCTGCTATAGGTGCCCGAAAATGAAGATTTAGTTAAAAAAAATTATTTGTGTCCAGTTTGGCCAAAAATTGTAAACCACTATTGTGGGATCACCCTACCTTAATGCAATAACATATCTACAAATGACATGCTTGAGTAGACACATGGATTTGTGGCTTAGATTCTTGAATAGACATGTAGGGATGATTATGTATGTTAGATAGAGGTGCAAAGATGATGCATTGGTTTTCCTTTCTAGAAATAAATTATTTCATTGGTTGTTGAATTAGTGTGAACAAAAGTCAATGGGTAATTCATATATTAGTGATTCATTGTCCTTGAATCAAATATATATTCTTGATTATATTAGTGGTTCTTCAAATTTTGTCTATTTTAAATAGATCATTTTTGTTTAAATAATTTTATGGATGGTTCACTAGTTACAATTTATAATTTATTGATGTAGAAGTTAGCTTGATGCATATGATATTAGTGATTAGATTGATAGTTAACAATCAATTAATGATTTTTTACTTGATCTTCTTGATTTATGATGTTGTGAAATTACACATGAATTTGTATAATATTATGATGATGCATTTATTTATGGTTTTTTTGTGTTGCATCTAATGTGCATGTGTGCTCTTGTGACCAAAATTAAGTATAGTTGATAACAATATTAATGCTTAAGAGATTCAATATGATGATTGATTTATAAATTTTAGATAATGATGATGATGATGAAGGATTGTCCTAGAGTTGATTAGTTGGCTCAGACTACTTATAAAATCCACATTGAGGATTGGCCCTTTTGATAGTATAACATGAGTGATGCAGTTTTCTTGGAGAATAGATAGCTAGAGACTAATAGTAGTGACTATCATTGATAGTCACATCAATCACAACTCTTATAGTGGTAAGAATTGATTGATTTTTGAACATTACTTTCACAATTTATTTACTTACGAGTAGGATCAATTAATTATGTTGAGTATTAGACACCATTGTCATCATGATTTTAACCACATATTTTGGTGATCATGGACATAAATTCTAGTGATTGCTAGTTATGATGATGGAGATTGATGATTTATTTAATTTTTGGGGGAGTGGAAACATTTGTGAATGCATCATCAATGGTTAATTATGATTGATATTGAAAAACCATTTTAATTTTTATTCGATCAATTGACATTGTAGCATTTGGGTTTGCACTTTTGTAGCCATTTTAAGATTTTGATGGCCATGCCAAGAGCTAGTTTATTGTTTACTGGAGATTAAAAAGAAATGGGGAGTTTTAATATATAATTAAGTAATTCTATGTCCATTAAACTTGCCTAGTTAGGACATTGTTGGTCTCAATGGTTGAGGGAGTTATATGAGACATTTTATTTATATTGTATTGCTATAAAATGTATGAGACTAATGATTGCATTCTCACATTTTCTTCATTTTTCTAGGGTTGTTCAACATGTTTATATTAGATATACTATCATAGAAAAAAATATTGTGTCATTTTCTAAGATCTTGGAAGATCTTGGAAATGAAAGGTGGATTATTTTTATCTTTGGTTATAATGTAAATAAAATTTAATATTCTTTTCTTTATTTATTTATTTTCATAATCTTGTCTACATCAATAATGACTTACTTTCTCAATAGTTTTATACTTCATTTACCTTTTTATAATATGTACTAAAACTAAAATGTTTTGGAGATTTTTATAGGTGGTGGGGATAACACTCTAACCACTATTCATCTATACAATGATTGAATGTGATTTCCACCTAGATGGAAATAAGGATATGAAAGAGGAAGGTTCTTATTCCAAAAGTTCCTCCTAGTGAGCTCAAGGGAATGAATCTTCAAATAACATTCAAAGAGGTAGATGGATAAAATAGTGATTTAGTATGCAATATAATATGCTCATAACTCCTACACTATTTTTGTTAATGATCTTATCTTAAACAACTTATTAAGTGGGGTAATGATGGATAAATTTATAAGGGTAAATGTAAAATATAGAATGGACATATGTAAACACCTAAGTTGTTTGATGGTATCAAAGGTGAGGAAGTTTCTAAAAGTTGACAATATTCCTTGTCTTAGTCTCAATTATTGATAATAATCAACCAACATACACAAGTGTAATTGAGTAATAAACACAAAGTGCAATAATGAGGATCTATGTTTTTATTTTAATGCATTAAGAAATGTGCTCAAAAAAGGGCATTGAGACATGCTTGGAGTTCAAGCCCTTATTTATATAGGTCAATTAATGGATTAACTATTCCATAGCCTTTGACATATATACAAGGGCTTGGTCTCCAAGTATGTCTTGATGTGCTTTTTCTTAACACACTTATTAATGAATTAATACAACAAGACACACACACACACACAACCTTTTTTATGTAAATTACTTGTAATTTTAGAGGCCCTTTTTTATTATATGATAAACAAGTGTCACATGGTAGCTAGTACTAGTCTTTACTATGTTATTGTGACTTGTTTAGTTTGTTTAAATAAATCTGTTTAAAATTAACATTACAATAAAAAGATATGGACAAAATTTTATGAAATGTCTACATCTAAGTATATGAAAGTGTAAAAATTTAACACTCTCCTTTTAAAAATATCATATGCTAAAATTTTACATTACAATTTTGATATCTAAACTTTATTAATAAATAAATAATTTAAATTTCAATAAAATATAATACCCAAACAACTGTATAAAATGAAAAAGTGATAATAAATATTCCAAAAATAAGGATTATAACAATATCAAAACATTTAACATTAAATAAATATAACAAATAAAGATAAAGACAAATAAAACATTTGTTTTAACTGAAAAGCATTATTCTTCATAACTGTCAAACTTTTGTAGTACAAAATTCTTTCAATTTTTTAAAATTTGGTGGTCCAAAATACAGCTTGCCACCTGTTAGATTGATCAGCTTCTTTCTTGTGTGATTTTGATTGATCACCTTCTTCGCCATATGATTTTTGTCTTAAAACTTTTTTAATTCTTTTTATAGATTGCCAGTTGTTTTGCTGACAGTTAAAGAGAATTGGCAGGGCCATTCGAAGAAGAATAGGCATGTGAAACTATCGAACAAGGTACTGATTGATCTGCTTTGAATATAACATGAATAGGCATGTGAAAAGATAACCATCTTGCAGAACATCCAAAACAAAAAAACTCAGAAAGAAAAAAAATCTAAGTCTCCATCACGCTGTACAGAAGATGATTATCTATTTAAAATTGGTCCTGTGAGAACAACTGTTAGTGCAGATGATGAAGGAGAACATAGTTCAAGAAAATAGCTGAGATATTTTTTTGAATGAATGAAAGATTTTAATAATGTTTATCAGATTAAATTAGTTTATGGGATCAAGACTAGCATGTAAACTTTCTCCGAGACACAAGGATATCAAAGTTTATTAAGGTTTGTAAACTCTTTTTAATGTCTAAATATTTTGTGTGGGATTGGGGCCCTAGCTTCGGTTGGCTAAATCTTTCTTTGCGGGGAGGTTCGATCCGCGAGGTCTAGTCTCCCCGCCCCATGGTACCAGTGTAAAATTACCTAAGCGCCGCCCGATCCCGCGTTAAAAAGTTTACTAGGTGCACTTGGGTTTATAGGGAATTGCTACGATTCCTGCCAGTCTAATAAAAAAAAAATGTTAAATATTTTGTTGTTTCAACCTTGAGCTTCAAATAGGGTGTTTAGATTGCCCTCTTGTCAAGAATGTCTTTGTAGGCCGAGCATTCCATGATGTAGAGTCATTCTATCTCTACCACACCCTCGTTGCAAAATAGACATGTTCTCATTTCTCACTCCTCAGGGATTGACCATCTACTAGTTTCACACAAAAGATGATGTGAGCTAGTGGACCACTAAATCAATTTGACATTGAAAGACTAAAAACAAAACTTTTTAAAGGGGATTTAGTATTGCTGATTGTTTT
>VDFB02216751.1:0-13268 GCA_007258455.2 Sequoia sempervirens
GTGGTGGTAGTGCCACTGGTGGTGCCACTCTTGTTGTCTTCTCATTCACTAGTATGGCCTCGTCTATGTCCATCTCCGGTAGTGATTGGGCATCAACTGCTAGCAACATCTCTCCCCTTCGTACGATTAGCCGTTGGAATTGTATTCATCGTACTCTCCAATTCTTGTGTTGCACAATTTCCTTTTGCAACCCGATGTGAACACTAGATTGTACATCGTACAGTACCTTGCAGTGCCTTATGTATGTCCTTAGCCTCTCTATCGTATAGACAACTCTAGTGTACATCTTTAGCTAGCCGTTGCACACTGGACCGCACAATTACCTCAACATCCTCACTCTTGCATCGTACAACTTGACTTCTCTTTCCGTTGTACCTTGTCCGTTTGAATTTGACTCACCACACTCTCTGTACGGTTAAACCCTTACACCATATGACCAAGTCCCAGTCAATGATGGTTTGTATTCATTGAAATTGTTGTACGATCACCCTACTTCTAGTCTATATGTCTGTCACTTGCCGCATTGGTCTTTGCCAATATCATTGTATGTCCTTGAGTATTCTTTTTCGTACCCAACATTGGCGTACAATTTCTATGTGTTGTGATCACTGTACTACCTTGTCTCTAAAATGTCGTATGATGTCACAAAGGTTTTGTTGTATGGTAATTCTTGGCTGCCGCCATACTACCTTGTCACCAAAATGTTGTACGATGCCTAGTAATTGCCTTGGTCTGTATGAGTTGTGTTGTATTGTGTATTGCATTACTAGCGCCTTCTTTATTCTTGGTTCCTCATACTTGATTATTTTGTCCTATTCAAAATTGTGGGCTGGCATGTCATTTGGCTTTCCTACTCCCTCCTTATTTTCTTTGTACATGGTAGGAGATGGTTGACTAGTCATAGCTTTGTCTTCTTCATCCTCAATCTCCCCAATTTGTAGCATGTTGCACTTGGGGTAGAGCACCTCATAGTCTTCCACATACTAATGGAATAGATCGTTGAGAGAACTTGTCTCGTCGTCAAAGCAACTCTCGAGGTCAAGTACTCCATCATTAGGCTGCTTGAATTTTCTTCCTTCTTCTGCCTTTGATTCTCCTCCATCGGACTTTGACTTGGAGGATGCCAATTCTTCGCTCACGACCTGGTTCTTCAGGTCAACGACGTACTTCTTCTCGTTGCTTTTGATGGAGAGCGTGTTCCATTTCTAGTTATGGTTTGCCTTGGTTGCAATTAACCACTCTCTCTTGAGCTGTAGTGTCCCTCATACAATTTCCTGATAGAGTGACAGTTGATTTGTTTTGGGTTGTTTGTGGTCTTTCCTTTCAACCGTGCATAGTTGTCAGGTATTGATTGGTATTTGGATTATTTAATTTAAATTGCTTGATAAATGTTTTTGATTAATTGCCGCATTAAAATAAAATTGTTAAGTTAATAAGGTACTTTTGATAAGTAAATATAAATTCTTTTATATAATCATAGTTCATGGTAAAATAAATTATAATGTAATGCTAAGTTAATTAATAAAATATTATAAAGCAGAATATAAAGTTAATTATTAAATGGAGTATGTTTTGATAAATACATAAATAATAATAAAATATAATTACAGCAGGATGTTATAATTAATAAATAATATGATAAATCAAAAGGCTTTTAATTAATTAAAAATTTGTTATTGTGAGAAGGAAAAGACTAATTTAATAAATTTAAAGTTAATCTTTAATTGTGGAAAATTGGTTGGTTTTTCCGGGAATGCAAATAGTCTCCCTCTTTTTGTAAATATTGTTCTTTGGGAAGTTTTTCATTCTTTTTTTTGCTGAAAGAGTAATTTGTCTGTAAAATTTCAAATACTGTTGCAAAATTTCAAATATTGTTGATTTTGAATTGGGGGTTCTAAAAAGATTGATTGGGGTTCGGAGAGATTGGATTTGCAAGTTGTAAAATTCGAGCCCAACATCAAATCTCCAGCCCATCCAAGCGATTGGATCCAGGTTGGAACTATTGTCTTTATGAATTTTATCTTCGCTTTCTAAAATGAATGCTTGTATGTTAATGTTGACTGGAAAAGAATTGTTTACTAGTTATTTATTCCCAAATAGACATAATTATTAAATGCCTTCTCTGTAGATTTCCAAAAACCTTTGCAGCGAATATGTCTTGTGCGTTCTGCAACCTTGCATCTCATATTAAGATGTTGATTTACTTCTTTCCCCTAGTCGATTATTCTTCTCTGAAATTTTCTTAAACCTTTGCAGCAAATACATTTAGGGCGTACCCTGTAGTTAGCTGATTACATTTGCTTGAGAATTTCTGAAGCCTTTTCAACAAATCCAATTTGTGCATTTCCTTTCCGTAATCACTGCATTCCATGTAATGACATCTATTTGAGGCATTTGCATGCACCCTCTCTATGCCTTCCATTCTTGCATATATGTTTATCAGGGTGATTTGGAACAACAAAATCTGACTGGCACATTGTTGATGTGTTTTTCGTGACCGCACCAACGCAGAATAAAGTCGCCAACGGCTACCCTATTCTCTCTTGATCAAAGTATCCAGCACGCTAAGATTGTGAGAGAGTTCGTGCATTCAACTCCAGGGTTCTTTCAGTGCGAATAGGCTCAGTTGGCTCAATGTGATTTGCTGGTATTTCAAGGGGACTTACGGAATTGTTCGGCAGCGGAGAAAGGAATTCAAATGCTCAAAAGATTTGTCTATGAAGCGCGGGTTTCCTATTCTAACCAGAAAGTACTGAATTGAAATGGTTGTAGGGTTAAGAAGATTCTAATCTACTTTAAGACGTGGGATATGGAGCTCAACTTCAGCAAACTTCAACCAAACTTCGCTTTGCCTCGCATCGGACAACCTCCACGGAGTCGGTGCAATCTTCAGAGGAGTAGTTCAAGGTGTTCAGATCATAACTTAGCATGAAAATACCATCACAACGACGCATATAGACATACAAATCATGATCGAAGTTAAGTACATGATATTCCAGTTGACCACACAAGGCGCATTCACCATCAGCAAATACACTAGTGGTATGGATAGACGAAGTTGCTTAGATCAAACACCACATTCCACAACTAACATCTACTGGCAAATTATACTACTTTGAACTATTTTACGCTACCATTTGAATTGGAAGGACGAAAAAACCTTGCTAGCTACTCACAACAAAGACGAAATTCACCATCAATGAAAAACTCTTTTATTGAGAGAGTGTTCACAACAATTTCTTACAAAGTTTTCAAAGGGAAAACTTTCCCTCTTCTTCAAACTACACTATCAATCTATACTAAGCTACTTCTAATTTGTCTCTCTACTCTCTACTGTCTAACTTCTACCTCTATATCTAATTTCTAATGAGATACAAATGAGGGGGACTCCCCCTTTTATAGATGGCCCAGCCCAACGGACGGCTCAGTCCCTACAATCTATTTAGACTGACCTAGATGGAGTGCCACCTCCCAGCCCTAAATAAAGTTAAGCCCCCACAAAAACCTGCCACAAGAGGAGTGGGGTAATAAATGAGCCATTAATGGCCACCATCTTCTAGAAGATTCCCATTTGTAGACGCGTTCACACTGCTCTGTTGTTCGTGTTCAGCCAGTTCTGTTGATCGCTAGGAGGAGGGTAAAAGAGTCTCTAAGATT
Source organism: Sequoia sempervirens (assembly GCA_007258455.2). Lineage (NCBI taxonomy): Eukaryota > Viridiplantae > Streptophyta > Pinopsida > Cupressales > Cupressaceae > Sequoia > Sequoia sempervirens. Next base: position 3,658 of record VDFB02216751.1, read on the forward strand.
GCCTCCTCAGATAATAAAATTAGGTAGAATCTGGAGTTCAACTGCTCTTGATCTTCTTCTTGACGTTGTTCTTCGACCTTGCTCGAACTTCCACTCTTTTCTCCATCTTGAGTTATACTAAGTCTCAACACTTAGTCATTTTCTTGCAACTTTCTTCCTTCTAGGTTGAGATGTTGTCTTGAATCACTTGCTTCATCACTCTAAGTTATCACTGCTTGGTCTCGACGTTCCTCCTGCAAAACAAGCAAGGAGAAGAGCATTAGAATAAATTCACTTTACTTACCTGATTTTCACGCTCTAACTTCCAAGCGTTCATCGCCTCCACTAGCCAACTTCTGCCTTCTTCATGATTCTTCATGCCTTAGCCAAATTTTCAAATTCCTGAGGGCGCATTTTAGAGATGCATTTTAAGATCATCTTTTGAAGGTGTTAACTTCAACTGCATCTTCTTCAAGAAATTTATTCCACCAGCTGAAGCGTTGAAAAGTTTGATTTCATTCATCTCCAGCTCAGGAAAATTATCTTTAGGAAGAATTTGGGCAAATTCACCTAGGCAGTTCCTTTCAAATTCATGGTCTGGAGGATTTTACCTTGAAAACACATTTTCTTCACTTTGCCTTAGAAAATCCTCAAATTTTCCCTTAGGAAAATTCATCAATTCTGGTGCTCATTTGAAATCTTTATCACAGAATCCTCGGCAAGTTGTGGAAGACGTCAAAATCCATTCCTCATTGATAATCTTCAATACCCAGAAGAAAATTTCCTTCAGAACGCGATGAATCCATGGGTACCCAACGAAAGGGTTCATTTAATTTCCTTGAATTTTGAACCTTAGAAAATATTCTTTCATCAAATTTATTCTTGTTCTTCGATCCTGAAGTATTTCTTTGCTCTGACTTGGAAAATTTTTATCAACCCTGTGAAGCTGGCATTCACTGACTTCACCTCTAGCAATTCTGCTCACGCTTCAGGAAAATTCCATCACCCCCAAGTCAAGGCGTATTTTCTAAGGAAGACAATATTTTGCCTTAGAAAATTTTAAATCACTTTGAAAATTTTGCCTTAGAAAATTTTATTCAACTTTGCTCACTTTGTTCACTTTGCCTGGGAGAAAATTTTATCCAACTTCATCCATCTCAGAGAATTTTCTTTCAAAACACATCACGCCCAACATACTTTATTTTATTCATCACTTTGTATTTTATTTTCCATAAAATTTCCAACGCCTTAGCAATTTTATTATTCATCTTCACTCAACACCTTGGGCGCAAATGACACATGCTAAAGGATATTCATCACCACGCCTAGCAATAACTTTGTTTTCACCACCTTCAACGCCTGGGTAACATTCTTTGTTTTCAACTTCTTAACAATATTCACCTATCTTCTCCTAGGGCGCATTTCACTTGCCATATAGAAATTTCAAACTTCAACGCCTAATATCTATCCTCCCTTTTACTTTATCCTTTGGCGCATTTCACACTTGAAGAGGGTGGAATATTCAACGCCACCCTTAACCTCTTCTTGTTCTTGGCGCATTTGAGAGGGTGAGAGGGATTTTTAAATTTGTCTTTACATGCTAAGTTGGGCGCATTTTACATGTCTAAGAGGATGAAAATCTGCAACGCCACCTTTTGGAATATTCCCTCCTTGTTTTGTCTTGACATGCCCTCATTTGGGCGCATTTTGCTATGGGAGAAGGATGAAAATCTTTGACCCCTTTGACTTCTCCCTTGTTAACTTCTCTTGGGCGCATTTTGGGCATGGTGGAGGATGAAAATCATTGACTACTTTGACCATTTGCTGCATGGGCGCATTTTGAAGGGGGTGGAGGATGAAATTTTAACTTAGCCATTTTTTAAACTTCAAACGCCTTGCATGTGACTCTTCACCTCCCTCACTTTGTCTTTACATGGCTGTTTTTGGGCGCATTTTGGCGTGCTTGAAGGATGAAAGTTGTTGACTTTCTTTTGACTCACTTGTGAGTGGGCGCATTTTGATGGGTGAGGAGGATAACTTCGACACTTAGGGTTTCTTTATGCTTGGCATTGCCTTGAGGGCGCATTTCAACATAGGAGGTGGATGAAACTTGTACTTAGAATATTTTGAACATGCTACTTCCTTGAGCTGGGCGCATTTAGCTAGGTGTGCAGGATGAAACACTTGCTTTAGAATTTTTTTTTTTTTTTAAACATTTGAAGGCAAGCTGGGCGCATTTCAACTCTTGAGAGGAATGGGCGCATTTTCAAGGTGGTGAAGGATAAAGTTCCAGACTTAGCTATTTTTCTCATCTTCGCCAGCTTTCATGCCCTGCTATTTATAGTAAGCCCTCTGATTTTTGCATCTCTGAAGCTCAGAACGATTTGAAATTTCAAACACTGCATCCTCTTGACCTTGTTACCCTGCTGACACTGTTATTTTTAGCTAGCCTGCTATTTTTAGCCCATTTCTGAGGATGATTTACTATAAATAGCAACTGCTTGCTTCTGATAGCTCCACTACTCCGATTAACTTGAAATTCGAATGGCGTGTTCCTCACCACGTGACCTTACTGTCGACATCAACGCATGCACATGACTTGCTATTTTTAGCCTGTTTCCAAATTGACTTACTATAAATAGTAAGTGCTCCGTTTGACTTGAAATTTTACCAAGAGATAGCTTGAAGGATGCTGATCGCAGTGGTTTACACCGGTTTTCAAAAATTCTGACTTTTTACCCTTCTTTTCAGGCCCCGAAGTTGGAAACCCTAATCTGCTCTGCATGTGTATCAAATGATCTCTGTTTGTCTTCGTTTCAGCTGCATTGCGATCAGCTTATGATTCTGAACTGTTGGGAAGCGGCTGTCGGGATGCACCTGCTAAAAATAGTAAGTTCCTTACTGAGTGATTATCTCCGTTTGCATGTCACACCACCGCGAAGCTCTTGAAAAACCCACCAGGAATCATCCGACATGCAAAAGAAACCCTGACATGCAAACCCTAAAAATAGCCTCGGAAGACTGAATTCTGAAAGTTGTCATCTCGTTTTGCATGTTATACCGCTGCGAAGGTCTCGAAAAACCCAGAAGGAAAATCAAGACATGCAAAGAAAAACTCTGCATCTAGGCCCTGAAATTCGTCCCGGAAGCTGGACTGCTAAAAATAGTAAGTTGTCGGTTTTGGCTCAAATTTTGCATGCGAGCAGCTTGATGTGCTCTGAATGCCGTGTGATTGTCGGAATCTCAAAAATGCTGATAGATTGCCTGTAATTGCATACTTACTAAAAATAGTAAGTAGTCAGAATCTGATGAAAATTTGTTGGAAGCACACTGACAACAATGTTAATCTCCTTTTTCAATTTATTCACTTTGTTCGACCTCAGACTGACCAGGAAAGATGAAACCCTAATTTTCAGACTTGGCCAAAATTTCACGTTAAGGTTCAACGGCGGGCACATCCCCGGAAAGCAGACAGTAGAAAAGAGAGACAACGACAAAACGACCCAAAAGTAAAGCCAAAATTAGGGGGTCCCCATTTGCAATGGGGCGATGTGTGAAAAGGTTACAACACACACCCTCTGTTGTTATATTATTTCCTAAATCAACATCTGATGTTTGAAACCTCCTATCAAATAGCCCAAATGCTAGCTGACGCCTTCCTCTTCTTGCACTGTCCTTGCTATGCTCAGCGATTTAAATGAATACTGAATGTTTCAATTTCTTGATGGGGTTTCAATTGATGACTATATATCATTTTTTTTCCTCAAGAGAAATTTTGTTTGGAGGCCGAATGCTTGATACCTGGCGCCGACCCAGCCATGGTCGATGGTCGGGCACCCTCCTTTTCCCCCCTTTGCGGACTTGCCGCCATGGCTAGGCTTTAGGGTTTAGACTGAAATGTGTTTCCTTTTGCGTTTCACACTCAACATGCTATGTACTGTGTTTTAATTCGACGGGCTTAGCTTATGCTTTATGATTTGCATTGTGTTTCATTTGATGAACATATTATATGTTGTATTCGATACCTTGTAAATTGTACTCATTTCATTTTTTTATTCAATGAATACGATTTAAGTTGGCATTCAATTTTACATATATATATATATATGTATATATGTATATATATCTATATATATATATATATATATTGCCATATGATAATTTGATATAATGACAGTAAACTGCATTCTGTTTTTAATATATATAATGGTTATAGTACATGAATAATTCTATCCATAAGATTAACTGATTAAGTTAGATAAGTAAAATAGGTAATTAAGAAAAGAAAATTGATTTACTCATATTTAGATAATTGAAGGATTTATTTAAATAAATGAATTAGAGTATCTTTTTGGTTAATTAATGAATGCTGATTTCTTTTATAATTATTTAATAGTTAAATTGTTAGTTTACAATGTAATTAGTTATTGAGTACAATTGTTATTGTGGTAAATGGTTTATTAAGTGAATTAGTGGCTAAGTTAATGAGTATCATGAGATGTGGAAATAATGTTTTTCATGAATGTATTGTTTGTTTGATTATTTGTATCGAGTCTTGTGTTTGATTTTTGGAATTGGGGTGATTTTGGTAGTTGTTTAAAAGTGGGAGTCATTTGTGCAAAGTTGTTAAGTTTGCTTCCAGAGGCTTGGGAGGGAGTATTTTTGTATGTATGGTTCTTTGATGGTTTCACTTTACAAGTGGTTTGGCAATGTTTTGTGTTGTGTGCAAGATGGTTAATGTAGTATTCCACCACTCTGATGGCAAGTTCCACTGAGATTCTTTAGGTCTGATTTTTCATTTTTTTAGGTATTTGTTTTGTTTGTGTTTTATGCTTTGAGTTTGGTGCCAATGATACCAATGATTTTAACAAGCATATGCATACAATAGGAACCCAAAATAAACTAAACTACTATGATAACTCGAGTAAGATTCAATATGATAGTCAAAATGCTTTCTTCATTACATAAGTGAGTACATAAGTCGAATAACTCACATTCATTTCAAAACAAGATAAAACTTATGCCATGAAATTACTTACAGCCATGTAACACAGTGAATATGATTGCTACAGTACCCGTCCTCAATAAAATGCTCACAAAGGCTGAAATATGAAATTCTCCCACCAAGTTTCTGATTGGAGGTCTTCTTAGATGAAGGGTGCCCACTTTGGATGAGAAAGCAGCCACTAAAGGGAGGCGTTTTGTTTACTTTGGCTATCACAAACCTTCAAAACATGGCGGCTGGCTGTAGATGTAGAAATCAGCTCCCAAATCTTCAAAAAATGCAAACAACACCTTCTAGATGGCAAATGGAGTCTCTAGCAGCAAAAACCCTTCCAAAAGATGACTTTAAGCACTTGCAAACAGCAAAATATGGCTCCCAATGAAGCATGCAAATTCTGAACTGCAACTTTAAGGTGGTATTTCACACCATCAAAAAGCTTGAAAACGAAGAACAAAGCCCCACCAGGCTTACCCATTGCTGAAATCAGGAAACCCTAGTTTCCCTCTTCCACAATCTCCAACTCTCAAAGCTCAAGCAACAAAATAACTCAATAACATGAGGGGGTCGAACTTCTCCTCTTTCTTTTATAATTTCACATTGAAATCACTATTCATTAAAGTGAGTTACTATTCACTTAAGTTATAACTTTTTCCACTTTAGTAATGAATAGTAACTGAAAAATATAAAGCGACCCCTTTAAATAATAGGCACATGGTCCCTAAGCCAGAGAAGGTGAAATTAAAGTTGAAGATCAATATTTTAAGCACAAATATCATGCCAAAAGCACAAATTCACCCCATCACCATACTTCGATACCAACACTGCAAATTCACAACCAAGTGCCCGTTTGAGTGACCTGTTGTGACCTTTTTCACACATCGCCCCATTCAAGATGGGGACCCCTAATTTTTGCTCCATTTCGGTCTTTTGGTTTGGGTTTTTCTTTCTCTCTCTCCGTCTGTCTCTTTTCTATGGTCTACTGTCTGGGATTCCTCCGCCGTTGAGCCTAAAATGCGAAAATTCTGGCCAAGTTTGAAATTAGGGTTTTGAGTCTTTCCAGCCAATTTGAAGTCAAACGAGGTGAATAACTTGAAACTTGAGCTTAACGTTCTTGTCAGTATGCTTCCAGCAGGCTCTCAGCAAAAATTTATCAGATTCCGAGGTACTTACTATTTTTAGTAAGTCTGCAATTCAGAACAATTTGTCAGCTATTTTGAGATTCCAATCATCACCGCGACGTTGAGTATGTCGGTGCTCCGTTAAAATTTGGCCGAAATCCGGACAACTTACTATTTTTTAGTGATGCGGCCCCAGGCCTGCGAATTCGGGGTCAGGATCTGAGAGATTTTCTTTGCATGTCGATATTCATACGGAGTTTTCAAGACAACCCGGCGATGATATAACATGCAAGGCAGACTAGTCACTTCGAGGGATTGACCTTAGAGGCTATTTTTTAGGGATTTTGCATGTGGGGTTTTATGTCGGTGATTCTTGTTGATGGGTTTTCCGAGAGCTTGGCGATGGTGTGACATGCAAGCGATTCTCCTTTCGGTAAGGAACTTTTCTATTTTTACTTGGTATGTCCGTGACCACCTCGGCCGGTTCGAGAATCTGCGAGGCGTCGCAATGTGTGATGAGAACAGCGAAGTCTTTTGTCATATGCGGTGCAAATTAGGGTTTCGACTTGAACCTAAAATAGGCATCAAAAGTCAAAATCTTCAAAATCCGGTGATTAGCAAACCCGCTGCGTCCGGCGTTCTTGAGCTATCTGGTGAAATTCCGGAGTCAAGCGAACGCACCCCACTATTTATAGTAAGTCAAATTGAAGCTTAATGCTAAAAATAGTAAATCAAGTGCATGCGTCAGTGTCGGCAGTAAGGTCACGTGGTGAGGATCGCCTCATTCAAATTTCAACTCGATCGGAGCTGTGGAGGTACCAGAAACGAGAGCTTACTATAAATAGCAAAAACACTTCCCAAAATATGCTATTTTTAGTAAGTCAGCTCAGAATGGCAGTATTGACAGGATATCAAAGTCGCGAGGATCCAGTGTTCAAAATTTCATGGCAATCTGAGCTTCCAAAGTAAGAAAATCAAGAGGCTTACTATAAATAGCAGGGCATGAACGCTGGCAGAGAAACGGAGAAAAATGTCTAAGTCTGGAACTTCATCCTCCACCCCCTGTGAAATGCGCCATCAAGTATATGTCAGGCATGAAAATGTTTAAGAATGAAGTTCATCCAGTACACATGCTAAAATGCGCCCTCAAGGAAAAGTTGGAGCTCAAAATTTTGCTAAGTATGAAGTTCATCCTGCTCAGGGGGTGAAATGCGCCCAAGAGACAAGGAAGTCAAAGCAGTCAACAGTTTTCATCCGCCTCCTATAGCAAAATGCGCCCAACTCAAGATGCCAAGCATGAAAATTTTCTAAGTATCAAAACTCGTCCTTCACCCAGGCTGAAATGCGCCCACATGCAAGCTGGAGGCATTCAAAAATTTTCTAAGTATAAAATCCACCTCCCAGGCCAAAATGCGCCCAAGTTGTGAGTGGTCAAAGCAAAGTCAAAGTTTTCATCCTTTCCCCTAGGCAAAATGCGCCCAACTCAAAATGAAGAAGTATAAAAAAATTCTAAGTATAAATTTCATCCGCTTCAAGTGCTGAAATGCGCCCAAGGAGAGTTAATAAGAAAGAAGTCAAAAGGGTCAAGGATTCTCATCCCTCACACATAGCAAAATGCGCCCAAATGAGGGCATGTCAAGACAAAAATGTGATTAAGGCGTAGCCAAGCTGGTCAACATTCTCCTCTCTCCTTTGAATGCGCCCAAGTAAGGGCATGAAAAGACAAAACACTCATGCAAAGTTCGAATGCATGCAAGGAGGGAATATTCCAAATGAGTTGAAAGGCAAGTTTTAAAATCCACTTCATAATGCAGATCCGCCCAAGTGTAGAAGCTGGTCAAAGAGTCAAAGGCGTTGGAAGAGGTTTCATCCTCCAGCACATGCAAAATGCGCCCATCCTCCTCTATGCCTCAAATGTGCCCATGTTTGGATTGTAAGTAGTAAATGCAAGTGGTAAACAAGATGAAAATGTTACCTAGGCGTGGTAAACTCAAGGTAAAAGGCTTGACGTTGTCCTCCACCATGTGTAGAATGCGCCCAAGATGGTGGGCCTTGGAAAAACTTTGCTGGGCGTGTGAGGTGGTGAAGGTGTCTAAGGCGTGATTTTTCCTCATGTGTGTGCTAGGCGCCTAAAAGTTACAAGGTGTTAGAGAATTTTTCAAAGGCGTTGAGGGTGATGAGTGATATAGGTGTTAGAAAATATTGCAAAAGGGTGGAAATAAATTCTAAGGCGTGATTTTCTTTCCTCAGTGTGCTATGCGCCAAGGGTGGCAAAGTTAAATAAAGTATAAGAAGGGTGATGAAATATTTCTCTAAGGCGTTGGAAGTGGAGTCTTCTGGCAAGTGTAAAAGAGGAGAGGTTTAATATGCTAGGCGTGGTGAAATACAAGTTGTTGGTAAATACCTCTAAGGCATTGGAGCTCCAAAAATATTTTTCAAGTGTGAAGTTAAATGTGAAGTGGTGGCTATAAAAAAAATAAAATATGCTAAGCGCCTTCATAAAATTTTCTAAGTGGAGTTGATATTTTTCTCACAGGCAAGGTGGTTGAGTTGGATATAAAATTTCTTAAGGCAAAATTTTCGAAGTGATTCAAATTTTCTAAGGCACAAATATTTTCTCTCCTGGAGAAAAATGCCTAAGTCTGGAGAGGTGGTGAAGTGTTAGAAATTTTTTCAAAGGTGATGAGTTGCCACAGGTGAAGTCAGTGACTGCCAACTGCACAGGAACAAAAATATTTCCAAGTCAGAGAAAAATTCTCAGAGGGGATCGAAGAACGAGGACGAAATTGTTGAAAGAATAATTTTCTAAGGTTCAAAATTCAGAGAAATAAAATGAACCCGTTCGTTGTGCACCCATGGGTTCGATGCGTTCTGGAGAAAATTTTCTTCTGGGTATCGAAGATTATCGATGAGGAGTTGATTTTAAGGTCTTCCACAGCTTGTCGAGAATTTTGGGATGAAGATTTTAAGTGGGCACCAGGTTGATGTATTTCCTAGGAGAAATTTGAAAATTTTCTAAGGCAAAGTGAAGAAAATGTGTTTTCAAGGTGAAATTCTCCAGACGATGAATTTGAAAGAAACTGCCTAGGTGAATTTGCCCAAGCTCTTCGTGAGGATAGTTTTCCAGAGCCAGAGTTGAACGAAATTGAGGTTATCAGAGCTCCAGCAGGTGAAATGAAGTTCTCAAGGATGGAAATTTGTCTAAGACATGAACTTGAACACAAAGTTGGCGATGATCGCTTGAAAGTTGGAGCGTGAGGATCAGGTGAGTGAGTTAAGTTTATATCATGAAGTATTCTAATACCCCTCTCCTTGCTTGTTTTGCAGGAGAAATGCTGAGGCCAGAGCACGATGACTTGAGGTGGAAGCCCGATGAAGATGAGTTTCAATCTCGAAGGAGGAAAGTTTGCAAGAAAATGGCTAAGTGTTGAAGAAACATTTTCAAGGCTCAAAGTGACGAAGATGAAGACCCTCAAGTGGAAGAAATCAAAGGATAACGCCAAGAGAGA
>VDFB02216752.1:0-10889 GCA_007258455.2 Sequoia sempervirens
GTTACCCTCTTGATAACTTTGATAAGGCACCAAAGTCAAAATGCTTTTTGTAATTTTTTTTGAATTTCATGTAAAATATTTGTTAAAGGGTATTTTTTTGTTCATGTAAGGCCTTCTTCTTAGGGAACATTGTCTAATAATGCTCAAGAGAGGACAAGTCAAAGTGTCAGATCATTGCCCATGGGATGCCTTGTCAACATCATGCCATGTAGAAGATCATACACTATTGGATGAAATCAAACCCAATGACAACACCAAGGAGAGGACACATCAAAAGAAAAATGAAGAATCATGCCATGAAAGTTTTTTCCAAAGGATATCATTTATGTACCCCAACCGTGATTTACTGGCACCGCGAAATTGCTTTAAAGTAGCAAATGAAAGAAGACATGAGATCCAACTTGAAAAGGCCTATGCCAAGTCATATTTTTCCATATTGAGCTACATCATGAATAAGTATGTCACATGTGAGCCAACTTAAGGTATGTTGTCCACATCCCAACCTTTCTCTTATATGTCCATGAAATGTTAACTAGTCAAAAGAGACAACAACAAGTGACATATGGAGAAAATGATTCCTAACCCCTTGCCCTCACTTAGTGTAGGACAATGGTGAGCCTGGAATGGATGATGATATGATGCTCCTTGCAATAGTGGGTATACTATGATCCTACAACTATTACATGGCAAGGAGCAAAAACTAATGTTATTTATTATGATGAGTAAACAAAGTTTTGGATTGATACATATTTAATGAGATGTCTATTAGTTTAGGATGTACCAAGGTTAAAAGTGTCTTGGAAGAATCTTTTGTGATAGCATTGACATTGGATGAAGGTTTTTTTTTTAGGGACAATAACCAAGATCATTAGACTTTATAGCATCACATCCTTTTCTAGGTTGCTTCAGAAGTCCAAAACATCTTCCAAAAGGGTTTGTCACTTTTGTTGGATTTGATGGTTTTTCAATTTCCTCAAAGTTTGTCTTGGATGTTTTTTTCGGTTTTAAGGTGGTTGAAGTGGATGTTTCTAACAATACCTTTTTTTCTCTTCCCTTTTTAGATTCTTTTATTATGATCATGTATTCCCACATGGATGTAGAAGTGAAATCAAAGGTTTTCAAAGCCTCTTCCAATAACTTGGTGGCTTCTTTAATTTTATTTTTTCTTTCTATATAATTTTTCTTGGTACTGATCATAGCACATGCAACCTTTTTATTTTGAGTAGAAGGTGACTTGTCATAAACTCCTAACATTTGCTTCAAGGCTTGATCCATATTAAGCAATTCAGGATGCTTCAAAGTGAGGTTCATTTTTGGTTTGTACATGATAGTGGTGATGTTTGCTTGCACCATGATACCTTCCCTATTAGGAGAGTTTAGGAGGGACTACCAATCCCTAGATACCATGACATTCAATGTTTGTTTCTTCACTATTGACTTCACCACAAGTAAGGGAATGATCCATGGTTGGATTTTTCTTGATTGGAAATGATGGTTTTTCTTTGTTCAATAATGTTTTCCTCATAATTCTCATTAATGAGATCTTGTAACACCATAATATCTTCTTGACCAATAGAAGATATATTAGGAGAGGGGGAAATTTGATTGTTGTGATTGTTGATGATTTCATTCTTGTTCTCTAAAGTCTCATTCTCTTGTGCCATAATATCTATCCTAGTAGGAGAGCTTTTAGGAAACTGACAAACAATAGGTTCATCACATTTCATGGTTGGATGTGGTAAAGTAGCTTCATCACTCCTAGGAGAGGCATCAAGAGAAGGATAATTAGGAGTTTCATGGTTGCTAATGATTGAATTTTTTTGTTCAAATAGGTCTTCCCAAATGGTAGGGGCATTAGGAAAGGGAGGAATGAGATTCTCAGAGTCTCAATAAGGATATATTCTAACACTAAACTATCTTCTTCATGTCTAGAGAAGATATTAGGAGAAGGTAAGGTTTGATTTTTTTGATTATCTATATTTACATCCGCATGTCCTATAATGTCTTCTTGAGTAGGAGAGATAGGATTGTCATAGCTCTCAAATATCAACATATCCTCCACACAAATGTGTTTATCATGATCATTCACAATTGCATCCTTATTTACTAAAGCATTTTCACAAGTAGGGGAGGTGTTGGGAGCAGTGGCCATGATCTCAATTTTGTGTCATAGTGTCTTTATAAGGGGGGGGAGGAAGACAATCAAGACTTTCATGATCTTCAATGATTGTATCTTCTTTCACCAAGATATGTTCGTCACCAATGGGAGAGATATCAAGAGAAGAACAATTATGATTATCGTGATTATCGTTGCTTGCATCCTTTTGTGTCAAACCTTTAGTGGATGATCTTAGTGAGAGGAAGTCCTGAAGGGCTTCATCTAACCTACCTAAGTCATCACTACTAAAGGGCTTGGATGATATACTTTTTCTAAATGTAAAACATTTTCAATTGTTTCTTACATGATAAGTTTTTAGATTTTAGTTTTCATTTTCTAATGAATCGATCTTAAATGAACTAGGAACCAATGCCGGAAAATGAAAACTATAAAAATCTTAATGCTATCCATAATTGCCATGAATATAAATAACCTATTTGGACATTAATTTATCCAAATTTATCACTCTTTTCCTCTAAACATCCTCTTCTTATCCAAGTTAATTAAGTAATATTACTATTATTTAATTAATATCTTTAATTTGCTAATTTCTGCATTTAATTAATAATTAAATACCTTACCCCTCTTTTAACTCTTTTCATCAAATAAATTAAATAAATATTACATTTATTTAATTCTCACATGTCATTTTCATCTAATCCTAACCCATCTCCTTCTATTTCATTAGGGATGTGCACATGCCTAATCCTTTTGATTAGGGATGTGTTCACATCCTCCAACTTTTGCAAGTTGTCTTTTAATCCTTATTTTATCTTCTAATTATTGATTAATTAAGCTCAATTCATTCTCCAAAGAATTTTAATTCTTTTTTATTCTTCCCAGTGATTCCCTCCTTTCTTTATATGTGTGGAATTTTAATTCACATTCATCCCTTCCAAGGCTTCTGCAGAACCTTGGACTTGTCACACCTACATGTGACCCACCTTGACTTTATGCAGTGAGCCACAATCTCCACATGTGACCAAGTCCCACCTTTTTTGGAGCCCACCTTTTATCCCCTAGATCATCTTATGAATGTGAATTTTTAATTCACATTTATCCTCCCAACCACCTTTCTTTTTCCCATGTAGATTTTTGAGGAATTCTAAAATTCCTCAAAAGTCCCTTTCACTCCCACTTGGGGACAAGAAACCCCTTTTTGTGGAAATCCTCTCATCCCTCAAGGTGCATGTCCTTTTCCACCTCATGTACCTTTTTGACAACTCATCTCCACCTCATATCCTCTTGTCCACTTCACCCTCCACATGTCAAGATGTGAGGGCTTGTGGGTTCTCAACCCACTATAGCCCTTCATCTTGACCTTGTTGGATCCATCTTGACCATTGAATTCTCTAGAGAATTCAAGATCCTCTATAAATACCCCCTCCTCAAGGGCATTTTCAAGGACTTTCATTTGGAGCAACCTTATGCTGCCAATTTTTCTTCTCAAACACTTTGCATTTTGATAACTACATGTTGTCCATTTGAATCCTCAAGCCTTTTCAATCATTCAACCATCTTTGTTAATCATCTTGCATATAGAATCTTGCATCTTAGTCACTCAATCCATCATCTAAGGAGCACACAATCCATTCCAATCAAGGGCCAATCAAGGAGAATCAAGAGCAAGGAAGGTGATATCGTTTCTATTTTGTTTATCCATTTTCTTTCTTACTCTATCTCTCTTTTGGCTAATCTTGAGGTGTCCTTGATAGTTTTTCATTCATATTCTTAGTTAGTTTGCACATTTAGAGTAGGATAGATATCAAGGTATACATTTCTAGCACACTCGGTGGGACCCACACATGGGTCTTGCATTTAATGTTTCTTTGAGTTAAGAATTTTGTAGGAAAAGCTCGCAGAAAGGCGGTAGCGCCCCCACAGAACCACGGCAGCGCCCTTCACAGAAGTGCGGTAGCGCCCTTCACAGAAGTGCAGCAGCGCCCTTCACAGACCCACGGCAGCGCCCTTCACAGAAGTGTAGCAGCGCCCTTCACAGACCTGCGACAGCGCCCTTCACAGACCCGCGGCAGCGCCCTTCAAAGAAGTGCGGCAACGCCCTTCACAGACCCGCAGCAGCGCCCTTCACAGAAGTGCGGCAGCGCCCTTCACAGAACCGTGGCAGCGCCCTTCACAGAAGTGCGGCAGCGCGCTTCACAGACCCGCGGCAGCGCCCTTCATAGAAGTGCGGCAGTGCCCTTCACAGACCCGCGGTAGCGCCCTTCACAGAAGTGCGGCAGCACCCTTCACAGAAGCCCGGTAGCGCCCCAAAACAGCACAGTTCGGAAGGTGAAATAGGTGTTTTGGCTTCATTTTTGTCCTAGTTTTTTTACAACTTTTATGTAATAACTCTCTAACATTGTGGTGGCAAGGATATTGCTATTTTTTGCTAATGTTTTACAGCATATTGTGGCGAAATTTGACCAAAGACGAAAAAGAGGACAACTAACATTTGTTTGCAGGGTCATCTACATAATCAGACTTTCAAAAAATTATCTCTGTTGTTTTCAAACATAGTCTAATTAGGGGGATTAAACCTCACTATTTGCTGTGGTTGCTTATTTTTGTGTTACCCAAGGGGGCATTGATTTGTTTTCACTTTCCCCTTGCACTTCGTGTGAGCCTGGGGAGTAGTTGGAAACAGTTAGTGTCTTCTTTTTAGTGAGACCTACTTGGGGATTTCATCACCCCAAGGGATGATTCCAACCACGTGTACCGGCAGGGTATATAAAGGGGGGAGAACGAAAGTTGTACCCCAATCCAGCTATGTCAGATCATGAGCGCCAGTAAGTGGATACCCAGATAGACGGAAGAGTTGGTCCAGCCCTTCGCATCTCATTGCCCCTGACCACCGCCAGACAGATCGGTGTTAATTGTGCCCTTTACCGCATCAGAGTATATCGAGGACTCCCTAGAAGCCTTGTGCATCGTAGATTAAGACTTTGCCTTACCATACCCGTAATATTAATCATAGGATTGTGCTTGCTTGAGGTGTTTTCTTGTGGAAATTCTGTCAAATTTTGATACTTTTTGACTTGTTCCATCATTTTGTGTCCTTGCCATAGCCTTTGCCATCAAAAACCAAGCTTTGTCCCCGCAGAACCGCGGCAGTACCCTACGCAGAAAAGCGGTAACGCCCTGTGCAGAAACGCGGCAGCGCCCTGCGCAGAAAAGCGGTAGCGCCCTGCGCAGAAACGCGGTAGCGCCCCTGATTTACTGCAGAAAGCTGTCTACGCCCCTGATTTTGCTACCAACACCCTAATCTTTGCTGCAGAAAGGCGGATTTTCCCTCCTAAACACCCGAAATTCCTCCATTCGGACCCATTTAGTCTTTGAACCATCAGTTAACCATTCCCAACCATCACCTCATCATTTTGAACCTTTTCTTTGTCACTTTAAATCTTGAAAAACCCCCGTTTGGCTATTTTAAACTTCCATCTCCTTATTCTAACCTTTCGTTCAACCATCCTAAATCCCCATACATTCTCCACAATTATCCTTAACCCCCCCATTCATTCTACTTCCTTCCTAAACCACCAATCATTTCTTGCCATTTGCATCTCCAAATACCACCCATAATCAAACCATCCTACCCTTGTATTACAAAGTGGTTACCTAAATTGACCATAGCGCTTGAACTTGATTATTAGTCTTTAACTTCAAACCCAATCAATTCGCCTCCATCTTGAGGTGAATTCGGTGTTGCAAGTTATCATCCTCGGCCCAATCAATCCATTCCTAGTTTAAGGTGGATTCGGTGCCGTAATCATCCTATCAATCAATCAAAGCTCTAAGGTTACTAAAGGTAATCTCGCGTGATCACGCTTGAGCTCTTTCTCTCATGCCTTCCAATCCAAATCCAATCCAATCTAATCCAATCCAATCAAATCCAATCCAATCCAATCTAATCAAATCCAATCCAAATCCAATCTAATCAAATCCAATCCAATCCAATCCAAATCCAATCCAAACCCAATTCTAATCTAACCCAATCCAATCTAATCCAATCCAATCCAATCTAATCAAATCCAATCCAAATCCAATCCAATCTAATCCAATCCAATCCAATCCAAATCCAATCCAAACCCAATTCTAATCTAATCCAATCCAATCCAATCAAATCCAAACAAATCCTAATCTAATCCAATCCAATCCAATCAAATCCAAACCAATCCAACTCAAATCCAATCCAAATCTAACCCAACCAATCAAAATCCGATCCAATCCAATATATCCAAACAAAACCTGATCAAAATCCAAATCCCATCAAAATCAAAATCAATCCCATCACATCATCCAATCATCCTAATCTGAGCTTTTGTCTAATCTTGATCTGAGCTTGACTTAAATCCCAATTTGAGCTTTCATCCATCTCCATTCAAAATCTTTGATCCATTCTATTTATGCTTTCACCATCATGAATCCTCATCCTCCATCAATAGTAGTCAAGGGAAACCCTAATTACGTGGATGACGATAACGAAAGTCTTGTCGATCAAGAAGAATATGACATAGATCCCCTTGACACTATCATCTCTAGTAAGCTTTCTCCATCCACTTTCCACAATCCAATCACCCCTTCTAGTTATCCCGCTATGTCTTCATCCATGCCTAATCATGCTCCTTATGCCCCCTTTGACAATGGATATCCAATATCTTCTCCATCCCCATATTTGTCATCTCCTTCATCTACATCATCCCCTTACACAACATCTACATCCTCTTATCCTTGTCTTCCATCCCAATACTCCTATTACAATTCCCCATCCATGTCCCCCTATCCTAATCCTCTTTTCCAATCTTCCCATACTAATCCTACATCCACACCCTTTTACCTTAATCCTACATCCATGTCTCCTCATCATAATCCATCATCCCAATACCTTTATTATAATCCATCCCCCACATCCTCTTGTCCCACTACACCACCTATATCCTCTTGTCCTAATCCACAATCCATGTCCCCCTATCTTACTTCACCACTCCAATATCCTTACCTTAACCCTCCATCCAATCCTAGTCCTCCATCTACCTCCTAGTCCTCCATCCAATCCCATTCCATCCATCTTACTCCTAGTCCTCCATCCAATCCTAATCCCATCTTACCACATGGTCCTACATTCAATCCCACCTCCACCTAACTCCTAGTCCACCAATCCATAATCCCTCATCCATTTCTACCACACCCTAGCCAAGCCAACTATATGCAAGTCTCTCATTTCAGAAGTTCTCCAAGGACTCATTACAAAGAATCCATCCCCAACTCCACATCTTGAAGTCATGAAACCATGCCATCTAGATCCATCATCCACGGTCGCTAGTGATGAGACCCTTCTCCATACCACACCTATTATTGACGTTACCACCCTAGCACTGATCAAACCATTGAACCCACTAAATTCATTGCACCCCCATCTCCTACTATGAGAACCACCAAATCCATCGAAAACACCCAATTCCAATCCACTCCCTCTACTCCTAGATCTACCGAATCCACCGGTACCCACTCGGGATCCACTCCCCTCTACTCCTAGATCCACCCAATCCATCAAGACACCCAAATCCAATCCACTCCTCCCACTCCCAGTAGCACCAAAACCGATTCCAACGAACCTCATGAATCTTCCAGCCCTCCATCTTCCCCACTTGAAGAGTCCCAACAAGACCCCATTACCATGCCTTCCGCACATGATGAGTCACGCCAAGGGTCTAATCCAAAGCATGCCAGCATATCCCCTTCTCCAAATCAAGATCCTACCATCCCATCTAGTCCACCTCAAGATCACAGTCCCCCATCAATTCCATCCCATGATCCCCTTGTCATTCAAGCTTCCACTGCTCCATCTCCATCTCCATCACATGAGCCTACTACCACAAATCCAGATCCTATCATGGCCCTTACTCCCTCTCCTGATGTTGCTATCCCATCATCTCCTTCTCATGATCCCCCATCATTTCCTAAAAATGCTATCCCCACACTGCTTGCATATCCCCTTGGTCCTCTCACATTCCTCCATGGTGGTCTCCTCGCAGAAGAAAAACAAAGCATATACACCAACCCTCCTCTTCCACCTAATAATGAACTCACATCATTCTTCCAGAATAACAAAAATCTTGTCCTAGATCGAATGCTCAAGAGAATGAACTATCAAGGAAAAGGTTTAGGCCTTCATGAGCAAGGTATTATAGAGCCCATCCAAGCTAAAGAACATTTGTATTTGCAAGGTCTTGGATGTACTACTCATGACTCGCAATCCAAAAATGTTGGTACAACCTCTAGACGTCCTCAACAAGCCTTTTCCAAAAGACATATCGGCTCTTCTCATCGCCCTACCAGATCATATGTCGCCATCCCTCCTCCTCTATCATATCACCTCAAAACAATTGTCCATCTTCCTCCTTCATCCGCTCCATCCATATTGGGTCCTTATGTCCCCTCATCCCCCATCCCATATCCTCCAAGTCCTAAGTCTATTTTGGGCCCTTATATCCCAAAATCACCTCCTCCATCTCATCCTATCCATCCTTTCATCCATCCATCACCTATCCATGTCACCCATCATAACTATCCCACTCTCATGTTCCCTAATCAGGATCAACAAAGGCACGTACCTGTACATCATCCATCCACATATCATCCTAAAAATCCTACCTCCATCCCTCCATTCATGTGTCCACATCATCCATCCATTCACACCCATCCCATTGCTACTAAAAGCACTTTGGCTGTTAAAGGAAAAATGCATAAATCTAAGCATCCACATGAATTTAAGGCTCCCCATGTCCCCTCTAAAATACATGGTGAAGAGAAGAAAAATCTAAATCTAAATAAAATCTGTAGGCCACAAAGGCCCACCAAAGCAAAGATCAAAACCATGTGGATCCCAAAGAAAAAAGATGCAATGCCATCACATGAAAAATCAGTAAGAACATCCAAAGTCGCTAATCCACAAGCTAATCATACACCCCTTTCATCTCCTACGTCTGCCTTGGGTCCCTATGTCCCGAAATTCACCATTCCATCTCCTCCATTATCCCCACATTCTCCATCCCTTAATCCTCTTATTTTTCCACATCCACCACCACATGTGCCAATGTTGGCCCTGAACGCATCTCCCCATCATATATCCACCCCATTATTCCATCCATACCCTTCGCAGCATCCCATCCATTATCCCATGTATCTCCCCTCTCAAATCCCTCTAATTCATCCTCTTGCATAAGGTTGTACCAACATCCAATAGTCGGTTTGAACATGGGCTCTTACTACCTAGTATGGAACTTGATGCTTGAGTCCTTCATCCATATCCTTATCGCTTGTCTTCTAAATCCCCTTATCAACATCCCTATCCTTACCCATTTTCATCCCCTTGCTATCCACAAAACTCCAAAAAAAAAAAAATCCAAAAGAAAGAAAGAGAAATAATTCGTCCAATGGTGAAAACTTGGCAAACAAGCGCCTTGGATAAGTACCATGATGAAAACCTGGCAAACAAGCGTCATTCATAAATCACCATCTACACTTGGGGGCAACTTCCTGGTATGCATTCCCTCCATCCGCTATGCTTCAAGCTATGCACCCGTCTTCCTGTTATCCATCCTCTTCATAAATCCCCCCCATCCCACCTATCTTCCGCATCCTACCATCATATCCCATTTATCTCCCATTCCCTCCATCCTTCTTGTGATCTTGATCAAAATAGAGGTACCTATCTATGCATGCTTTGGGCACCTATTGGTATACATTCTCTTCATCCATGCTCTATCATATTCCTTAGTCACCCATCCTCTCCTCATCTAGTTATCTCGTTTATCTTCCCATCCACCTGTCTTACATCCCTCATGCCTCCTCATATATGACATATCTAGAGTGGGGGCATCTGCTTCCTTTGTGACATAGTCCTTGGAGAAATCATCTATCATAACAGCATCCCTTCCATCTGCCCATCCTTGTCTTTGTATCCCTCTATCCTAGCATCCCTTTCATCTCCCAATCCTATCCATCTATCATAGCATCCCTTCCATCTCCCCATCTACCCTAGCATCCCTTCCATCTCTCCATCTATCCTAGCATCCCTTTCATCTCCCAATTCTTATATTCCTATCCATCCAAACAATCCCTCCCATCCCCATCCCTATATCTCTATCCATTCTTTCCTCTTTATCCTCATCCCCTATCATCCCATCTCACAATCCCTTGTCATTGGTATCTGGCTATAGGCCTCCCCCCCATGCAACCCAATGCATTTATCTCATCATCATCACCCCTGCTTCTCTTGCACATCTTTCCAATCCCCTATCACTTTTCATCACTCATCTATCTATCATATCATCCTCCCAAGTCATTTTATTGCTTTGGATAACTATCCCATCCCTGAGCTTTATGTGATCGTCATCATCTTATCCAATCCAGTAGGTCTATCCTATCTTGTCGTATCAGTCCCATCTTTTTATCTACTTATCCTATCACCATCCATCATCCTTTATCCATTATTTTTGGTCTTGTCGAACTACGTTGCCCCTGCGCTTTTACGTAGGCAAGGCTGATCGTGCGATCTGCCCCCGGGGCACTTTTGGATCAACCTTGTTTTGGTCCTCCACCATCTCGTCTCCACTAGTCCCTTTTCGCTTTGTTCCATGGTCCTTTTGTCGAACTACGTTGCCCCTGCGCTTTCACGTAGGCAAGGTCGATCATTTGATCCGCCCCCGGGGTTCCATCATCGATCTTCATT
>VDFB02216754.1:0-10991 GCA_007258455.2 Sequoia sempervirens
TGACTTTAGGTACCGATTTAGCTCCTTTAGGAGCTTTTAGGAGCTTTTAGGAGCTTAAATGCAACGATTAATTCCTAATGATTTATTCTATCTTATTTTCTAAACTAAAGTTATTTTGACTTATTCCTGACTTCATTGGACTTGATTGTGACTGATTCATGGAGAAAACTAACATCTATTTTAATCCTTAATTTTAAATATGAAATCCAAATTAATTGTATTTTGCTTTAAAGGAAATCTATTTTAAGAATTGCTGGAAATTAAATACTATTTTAAGAACATAATTGAATTGCAAGAAAATGAAAATTAATCTAGAAAAATTAAATGATAATTAATCTAGATAACATAAACACTAATTTCCATTAACAAATTTTCAACTAACTTCAATTCCATCTTTTCATAAGTCTCCATCATTGCTTCTAATTAAACTCAACAAATGATTACTAAACTTAATTATTTTGAACATCATCTAAATTTGATTAATCTAATAAATATTATAATGATTCTAACCACTTAATCTAAAAATGATAAACTAAATTCAAAAGTGATTCAAACAGAAGTAATTATCCAGATTTATCATTCAACAACTAAAAACGATTAACAACTTATCATTTTAGAATTACAACACAAGATCAATCCCTTTGGTTGAGATGGCCTTGCTCTTCCTCATGTAAGATCCCTTAACATAGTGATTGAGTTAACTTCTTGCTTTCATTCAAATTGATCAAAGTAGAGCACAAAACAAAGTATTGCCATTGATTACAGAAATCTGATGAAAATTATCTAACTCCTATTTAAAACCAAAAAATGGATATTTATAACATATCCTTATGGAACTTACAACATGGTGATTAACTTCCAAGATTCAAGGAGTCTAACTAAATATTAGAACAAAACTAAAGCGAAATTGAAACAAGACTAAAGCACGACATAGAGAAATATGCCAGATTGGTGCTAGAAGTAGAAGTTCCATAACCAACTACAAAGAGGCCAATTTGGACTTGAGTGACTCATCATCTAGCTGGGCCCATTAAATGGCATGATTATTTCCCTTGATTAAATGGAGAGTTTAACCACATCATCAATCTTTAAAATACCCTATTCAAAAACCCTTAGGAAAAGGATAATAATTATGGTAGTAATTTAAGATTAATGTAGCATAATTATCTCTTTATTAACATCATAAAGTAACACATCTAACATAAACCATTACTTAAAATATATCCACTAATTTAGTTAAACATAAAGCAAAATGAGTAAATATGTTAATCTATAATCAACCGACAGTCATGTTAATTAACAAGAATAAAGTCTTTTAAGCATAAAATGAAATTATTTTGAATCTATCATCACTTGGGAACATTCTTCAGATTCTCTGTTAGACCTCTAATTTTAATATTAATTTTATTGAACTCTTGTAGAGTCCACTTAGCAAACTTAAAGGTACCAATGGCCCCAACCCTAGCCGTATCCAATAAATCATACATGGAGGTAGTGTCATCATCAAGGTAAGAAAAATCCTCAGAAAGAGGATTTATCTTCAAGGGCTCTTGTTTAGCTTTTTTCTTCTCCGCATCCTCCTCATTCAGACCCCTAATCTCCTTGTCCTACTCCATCTTGGGCATGTCCTGCATAAGGGAATACTCAATGGCCACCATTTTATCACTAGAATCCTTGGCATCACCAGACACATTGGGGTCCTTAGCTAGAACATCCAAGGCCTTTTTCTTCAGGTTAGCAATACACTTCGACAACCTCTGTGGCTTGTCCACCAAACCCATAGCAATATCCTGTGTCCCCACCTTTGGGCCACCACCAACAACATCCTTACCAACAACCACCTCCACAGTTCTAGGAGAGGAATCATCCGACCCCACTTCTATGTTCTCACTCTTAGAAAGGGTAAGCCACTTAGCAGTCTTGTTACTCTTAGAACCACCCACCTTCTTCTTCTTCTTCGAAGTAGCCATAGCTATCGGAGATAAGTCCTCCTCCTCTTCATTCCATTCCTCCTCCTCATCCTCTTCATTCCATTCCTCCTCCTCATCCAAAGTGGACTCGGAACTAGATGACACATCACTTAAAATCTTCTCCTTTCCCTTGATGGTAGGAACCAGAGTAAGAGACTTAACATGCTCCATAATCAATAAAATAAGTCCTTCATGGAGGATGGGAGCCCTCCTATTCTTGAGATGGGGCATAATCAGTGACTTCTAAGATGAAAGCAAAAAGAAAGGAAGTGAAATAAAAGCCATGTCTAAAATGGTTGAGAAGAGTAAAATGGTGACCAAGAATAGCTATAAACCTCCCCTTAAAAAAAGTCATCGATTGGGATGAACAAGAGGTCGATGACCTGGACACCATTACCCAACCAATCATAACTCGCACCAGGGAGTGGATCGATGGATAGGTGGCACATCTAAAGTGGCAAGGAGTAGTCCTAACCTATGAAGGGCTCAAAAGCGAGCCAAGAGCAATGAAAGATGTCGCTGCCACCACATTGACTAGTAAGACCTCCAAGTCTCCTCCAGTCACCAGGTCCCAGAATAAGAAAGGAATAGAGACCACACAGTCTCTCAATCCCAAAGAACAAGCAAAGAAAGAAACAGGAGGCTCATCTACCAAAAGGCTCAAACAAATAGTGGGTACGATAGAATTGCAGCCTCCATTGACTCTCCCTGCCCCTCCTGTTGCCCCGCCTACCTCACTAGCTACCGTCGCCGCATCTCTACCGACGGTGGACATTTATGCTCATCTCGCCCCTTCGCCCCTGGCCGGGTCGGTAGTCATCATAGATTCCTCTTCTGGCATAACCACTCCCCCTTCCTCTGCTACCATGTTTCCAATTACATCACTCCCTCTGGCAGCAATAACATCACCTATTCCTGCTACCACAATGCCCGAGGCTCTTACACGACACATGCCGAACCTTCCCCCTGAGCTCTCCCAAATATTGATGAATCCAACTCTCCAAGCAGCCCTTGCCCAAGTCCTTGCAACGGCTCAACCTTCACAACCGCCAACAGGACCACCAGCTATGGAAGCCACTATGCAAATCTCAAAAGAGTTGGAGGAATGAAAGTAGGAAGCCTCAAAGTCTATCGAGGAGGAGGCTGATGAGTGTCACGTGCACCCTGAGTATGAGCGCTAAACCATCGATAGGTTGGGCTATGAGGGGTAGGAGACAGGCTCTTCCGAGAGTGGGGACGATGAGGATGGCTCAGGGGCTAAGGAGATCATCCAAACTTTCGATGAGGACCTTGAGGAGGAGGTGGCGTGGCAGCTAAATGAAGTTGGGGCAGAGACAGAAGAGTCACCCCACGGTGAGGAAGGGTAGCCACCAGAAGAGCAACAGACAAAGGATCTATCTAAAGCTGAGACCCATGTTGCCAAGAGCCCTGAAGCTGAGGTTGCCGAGGAGAAGAAAGAAGAAGAAGCAGCAAAGGAACAAAGCCCCATACGGCAACCATCCACCGAGGCGCTCGTCAAGCGCCTCGTTTTATTTCATGACTCCGATGAAGAGGAGGAAGATGCTACCCAAAAGAAAGGAGAACTCCAAAAGGGAAAGGAGGTAGAGGTCTTGCCCTTGACTGAGAAAGGCGAGGGTAGCCGTGATTCACCCAAGGATAATTCTGCTATGCCTGAATGGTTGGAAAGGCAACTTGAGAAAATGGCCCCACTACTGAAGTACCCAAGGGCAAGGTTGGAGGCCATCTTGGCTCAATCCTAGGTCACGACAAAGAAGGAGAAGAAGCCCAAGGTCAGATCCAAGATAACAATGGATGCTTCCGGCTCCCGAGCAGCACAAATTGCAACGCATACACTTGGCCAAATAGGGGTGAGTTTAAAACATCTCCACCATTGACTTGGGGACAGCAACCAAAGAGCAAAAAGTTGAGCACCTTGAGGAGTCAGTGGCCATAGTGGTGCACCTAATAAAGCAGGACAAGGTCTCAAAGGATGAGCTCAAGGCACAAGTTGCAGCATTAACTGACTACATACAACAATGGTCCTCAGTGGACGACCTGCCCACCACATCCATAGTTGCGCCGTAATTGCTTTCCAGGGAGCAAATAGACAAAATGGAAAGAAGGAAGAACTTGGAGAAAACCACTGAGGATTGGTTCCGACAGGTCGCATACGTCAGAAACATGGGAATCAGCAGAGCTATGCGGACAGCCAACAATTTCTTGGACTTGATGCAATCTCTAGAGAGCACGAGGAAGCTCTGCACCAATTTCCCCACAATCTATGATTCCACCTTCCCAAAGATCGAGGCTATCCTTCAAATGCTCGAGGCCACGTGGGAGGAAAAGCTAGAGCTCAAGAAGGAAGATCACTGGCTAGTGGATGTGTGGCACAGAGACCTCGACAACCGAAAGGAGAGGTTGGAGCAAATCCTAATTAGGGTGGATCCTGATATTGAGTGGATCAAGGAAATCCAGGTGAAATGTGCCCAATATCTAAAGTTGATGACGGGCTATGATATGCCCACTGTGCAAATGGATCCAAAGAAGATCAAACCATACTTCCAGGAGAAGATGTTCGACGGGATAGCTGGAGAAATCACGAGGGAGTTCCTAAGTTTTGTTGCCCGTGCCTTCGACCAAACAGAGCTGTTTAGGGACCAAGGCTCGAAGTATGATGAAGATTGGAAAAGGCTGGAAGAAAATGCTAAGGAATGGTGCTACCAGGCATTGCGATGTGAAATCCTTAAATTTGACAAGCTCTAGGTTGTCATCCTCAAGTACATTGAACATGCAGCTTCCAAGGAGCAGGAGGATAGCCCAGCCAAAGACAAAGACCTCCCTGAAGAATAGGTACAGCCAAGAAAACATCAATCCACTAAAGGATGAAAGAGCTATAGTGCCATCCACAAGAGGACGAAATAGGGAAAAGACAGGAATGTAATTTTAAATTGAGATCTATTTGGAGGTAGGTGAAACCCTATTTTGTAAGAAATCTTGGCCACACAATGAGAATGAATCTTGGCCATTCATGTAACTTTTTGAAAACTATAAATAGGGCACTCCTCTCATTTGCAAAGAGAGAGTTGAGTTGTTGTAAAGACATGCTATAGAAATTTACAAGAAATAGCATTGACTTGGTGTGTTTCCTTGGTTTATCTCATGTTATTTGATTCATTCTCCAATGTTAGATGCTTGACTTAGATCTTATTGTTGCTTAGTTAGCTGTTTTCTTTCTTTGGTTAAATCTTAGGAATGCTATTGGGTGATTGTGAAAATTCCTGCCTTGTTGATGATTCCTTAGTCCATACTTTTTGCTATTTGCTGATGGTAGATAGCTGTGCAAAGTTAGCCTAGACTTAATTTTAAAAGCTGCTCCAAACATTTATCTTTGATTCATGCATGTATGTGATGGATGAAGGATGAAATATCTGCAGCCCTTAGAAGATAGCACAATTTTCATGATACTGTGAAATCCCTGGTTAAGTGGGATATTGTTTTAAGGAATTGTCCATGGCAGGAACTCCATTGTCACTATTCATAGTGAGCTTCAGACTTAGGAACTTTTTCTCTCCTTCGCCCTTTTCCTTTTTTTTTTAGTAACTGACCTATGTTAAGGTTCATTGCACATTGTAAAGCCAAATCCAACAACTAAATGGAGTTCAAGATTGTTGTTTGAACCCACAGCCGGTGCATAACAACTTCCCATCCTAAGAACTCCATTTCAAGATCCAACTTCCATGCTTTGTGTCCTTGCTTTGTATTTTCTGTAAGACCACCTTGTGATTCTATCAAATCACATCAAACTACTGAGGTATCTAAGCACTATCATGACCTGACATCTGAGAGACCTTAGGATAGTGTTCTGCAATTCAATTGTGGGAGATTGTCTTTCAAGAGAGGTAGTGCACTTATGTAGTGCCTGTGTTGAGAAGTGCATAAAAACACCATCAACAATTTGTCTAAAGAATAATCAATTCACTAAGAGATACTACTACAGTTTTCACACAACTCGATCATAGCTGCTTCACAAGAATTGCAAGAGGCACTTTTAAATAGTACTGGCATCTAAAGCACAAGACATTTGAAAGAACCAATGCATGTGATGGTTGTGGATCAAGTTGTTAAAGAACCTTTGGAGTTCAATAATGCCACCAACATCTAAAATGGCATTTGACCAGCTGACAACAACAACTTTAAGCACCTTTGTTGCTTTCATTTATATGTAAGTTTGAAATTCCAAGTCTTCCCAGCTATACATGAGGCACTACAGCTTGCAATGCTATAACATCTCTCTGAAAAGTTCTGGGCAATAAGATGTGAAAGTAATTCAGCTCCAAGGTGTTGGACATAATGGGATGGTGATTCAAGCAATCCAAGTAACAACTCAATATCTTGACTAGGTGTGAGTTGCAGGTTGGTAAGAGATTGGGGCTTCTCTAGGATATTTTCTCTCAATACCCTATTTTGGTCTTATATGCTTACTTCTACAATCAAAGAACATAGATAATGTGGTGCATCAAGGAGGATTTCAAGAACAATATCAATTACCCTAGCTTTGACCATGTCAATCTTGCATTGGGGATGGTCATATGTTGCAACAACCTCTTCCTGTTGCTCACCATCCAACAAATTATTAGAGGCACAAACTCTAACTTCCTAAATGGGATTAGAATCTATTGTAAGAAGGTCTACAAGGGGCTAGATAGAATTGGAAGCTATAGAAGTTTCCTTTCCTCTCGAGATGGAAATTAAAATACTCCAGAGCAATGCGGTAACTTCCTTTAACTCTAAGGAACAAGATGATGATAAAATCTTGCATAAACTTAACTCTATTGAATTGACTTTAGCATCAAGAATAACTAAAGCCTTTGAAGAGCTTTAAGTTGATCGCTTGACTAGTGCACCAATTTCAGCTTCTTGTTCTCTCTCAAACCCCACAATAATCATTTGTACTAATGATCTTATTGCTTGCCTTTCAACATCATCATTTTCAATGTTCTCTGACTCAAAAATAGATTGCAGGGACATAGTCACATTTCAATCTAGCCCCCTTGAACCCAATTGAAGAACTGCTATAAGCTGAATGACAATACCTATTGTAGAATCCTAGTGCCAGATATTAGGACTATTCAATAGAACTCTTTGTAAACCTGTTACAGCTTCTTATTTTACATCTTGAGGACCCACGGATGGATATTTGGCTAAGATGTCTAAGGCTCCCACTTGACCCATGGCCAACTTGTTTCCATTATTGGCATTTTTCAATCTCAATTAAGAGCACTAGAGCAAGTGAAGTTACACCTGATTGATCTAGCATAGGCTTAAGTCGCACAAGTTCAACTAAAGAAGGTATAGATTTATGAGATGTGACAACCACCATATTGTCATCCACTTTAAAATGCCATTCAAGATGAACCTGAACAAGATTGCACACAAAAGAAAATTATTTAGATAATGCATCAAGTGTTGATATGTTCAATTCTACATAGCCAAGCATTGATATTAGACCCCTAGCTACTCGTGAATTTTCAACTACGAGAAGTGTTCTCCCATTACCATTGCAAAAAAGGGTAGCCAATGCTAGAGCAGCAAAAAACCTATCAATCGCTTTGCCAGACCTTGGTAAATTGGTGAGAGATGGTATTTCTTGCATGACTGCATCAACTCGAATAACATCTCTATCTTTGAATAGGATAGCTAACACAACTATGCTAGCCCATGTCCCTCCACCATCCTCCACCTCCATTTGAAACTAACAAACAAATACTCTCAATTCTATATCATAACCCAGAACAATCTTTGTCATTAACAAATCTTCTAGTACATAGAAATTCTAAAAACTTAATAGAATGTAAAAGACATTAAACTAGAAAAACTCTAATGATAAAAAATCAGACTAAAAATAGATGTATAAAATAAGAAACAAGAAAATAAAAAATCAGAAATGCAAAATACTTGTCAACTTAACACAAAAGTGGAAAGAATGAACACTTCAAATACAATAGAATATGGACAACCTCAAGTAAAGAGTACTAAACACACACACTTAGCATACATAACAGGGATGCAAAACAAGTATAGAGAAATGGACTGCAGTAAACCACTAATGAAAGAAAAAAAGTCTGGTAGAAGCCAAAGTCCTTCTTGTAATGCATTTGGAGAAAAATTTGTAAGTTGTTCGGTTAAGACTTCAATTGCACCTACTTCGATGATGGCAGCTTTGGTTTCACTATAATAAGAAGAAATTATTGATAGCAACCATAGGGCAACTGTTACTAAGAAAATGGATTCTCAATCATGCACTGAGAATGCATCTCCTTCTCCAAGCTTCCCAACTTGTCTTTCATACACATTGTTAACTCTATCAATCCTTCAATCATTAATTTATGTTGCTTGTTCTAGTATATGCAAAAGAGAGCAAATGGGTTGAATAAAAAATCCACATTCCTTTGGTGAGCCAATGTTTGATACCTTTGTGCTTTGCAATACAAATAAGAAGAGGGAGGTCCATATGGCCAAAAATTTCACCAATGGTTCCAAGTTGTAAGGTGATTCAGAAAGTATTTCCCATGGAGGAAAGCTGGAAGTTCCACCTTGTCTCTCTCTAGCCAATATGGCAAAGTGATTCTAAAGCATCAGATGAAGTTACATCCTCTAAATCTGTAGAAGCTAAAAAGTCTATCCATGAAACAACAGTGCCACAATGGTTAATAGTCTCGACTCTCAACAAGCACATCGTCGATTGGCAAGTGAGTCAATAATCATGCACCTACTATACATTAGCATCCCACTACTAAACATATTCATTCCATAGGAGTATAATTGAGCTCATAATCAACTAAGATGTGACTGATGTAATAAACAACCATATATTTACCTCTCGCCTCTCATCATGTTGTGCTAAAAGTGCCCCCAATAAAATTGATATGGCAAAAATATATAGCAATAGAGGCTTTCTTAGAATTGGATGCATGAGGTAGGTGGTGATTATATATACTCCTTTATTTGACCAAAATCCTACTGAGATTGGAATTCTATATTTTTTAAGAGTATATGGGAAAAAAATCTAAAACAAAGTAGTTTGATCAATCAAAATGAATTACAAACGCTAAAGATTGGGTGATTAAATAGATTGAAACAATACAAACATGTAATGACAACCCATATTAACCTCCTAGTTACAGTATTGAAAGTGGCTTTGCCCAATTTATAAAATGATGTTAGTGTTTCATTTGACAACATAATATTGCATTAAAAAATTGATTGAAAATAGCTTGGAGGACCACCAACTTATAGATTTATAGAGGGTTGAAAGGATGGTTAAGATGTAAACGATCTTTTTTTATGATGTTTATTCCAAAGATGGAGTAGAGGCTTGAATTTTATTGATATTTCCTCCTAAAGAGGCTTTCACATTTTATTTCAATTTAAGATTTGAATGTACAAATAATTTAAAAATACGAGTTTATTAGATAAATATTTAAAATAGATTTGAAAAATAATTAATAATGACCAATAAACAATTCTCAATACTAATAACTTCACAACATGACAATAGTGCAAGTGCTTAAGCTGCCAGGTGGATCACTCCAACGACTTCCTCAATCGTTCGTAACAATCTGCATTCCCCATCCTTAACTATTTACGAAATACATTTTTGAAAAGAAGTTCAGTATGCATCAAAGTTTTTAATACATTGACGAAAAAATAGCTTGCATAATCAAAACCAGAGAAGTATTATCAAAGATTATATTACGGATTGTGTCTTTAAGTAATGACATTTTTTCTGTGCAAGAAATTTAAAACAGTCAGAATATATTACAAAGCGTTCCAAAGTAAGATTCAATTGTAGAAGATTAAACAGTCTCTGAGCAAAAAATTTGAAACCTGGCAAACTAGAAACATTGTGATAAAGGAAAACATGAGACATCCCTCATAATGTATCATCATTATCTATAGTTACCGTCTTGAAATTAAGACGGTGCCTGTAAAGATCATTGATGTTAAGGGAAGATCATCAGAAAAATGAAAATACAAACTGAGAATAAGTTCTTGAAATTCAAGAGCCTCAAGAAATTGTATTTAAAATATACGCTTGATCATTGTGTCACTTTATTTCAGAATATTCTTCTAACAGTTCATTGAAAACAGCTTGTAGAATATCCTCCCTCTGCCGTCTGTATACGGAAAAACAGGCCTCCTGCGCTAAACCCGGTCTCAGAAATGATGTCGAGCTGGAGACTGCTGCGTCCCTGCCAAACAGAATGCAAAATTCGCAGAATATGAGAAATTGAACATCCCCAGGACATGTTTCAAGTATCGAACACGCTTCTTTAAATAAAATTTCCGGTCGGCATGGATTCGCATTCCTGCAAGTAACTTGTGCCATATAAACTGGCAGAAACGAGGATCGAATCCATGCTTCACTATCTTTATCCTTGAAAATTCGTAAATGGTGTTCCACTCGTCTCAGAAGCTGCATCAATAAAGAAGACCGCTGGTTCTCGGATGTGTAGGCAGCAAAATAGTCACTGTAAAGTTGCTGAACTAGTGAATCTGAATCAATAAACTTTCTTTCCACCTCGCATCTTTTGCACTTGCATTCACAGCCGAAGCCGAAGGATTGGCAAAGTGGATGTCGAATATTATGGGGAACCAGGACACCGAAATAGGGTATGGTGATTTCTTGACCCATTTCGATTTCCTTGGTCGCATAGACTCTCAAAATATCACCTGCACCTATTCTTGCTGCGTTGGGCGCGCATGAATGGTTAAGAAAAGAAGGTGCGAGCCATACCCCATAATAGCGCCTTGAGGGAATGGAAGCAGAAAAGAGTGCATTCACACCATTAGTTCGGACAACACCTGGAGACGAGTTGTCCAATGCTGTGCGTTCTATGATATGAAGGACGAGGCTGTCAAATATTCCAGGCACTGTATGCTCTCCCATTCTAGCTGACAGTTTGTTCTCTTCTGCGGACTCCTTTATGAAATCTGACATTTGGGGAAGGAAGTGTGCCA
>VDFB02216755.1:0-15670 GCA_007258455.2 Sequoia sempervirens
GGAAACCAAATACGAAAACACACTCCTTCCAAAGGAGGTACAAATCTCATTACCCTCTCCTATTTTCCAGGAGGCACAAATCCCCGTTCATGGAAATCGGGTACAACATAATAGTACAACTCTACACCATTCCCAAGGTGATTCACAAATTGATCCTCTACACAAAACATCCCACTCTAGAGAACTTCTCTGGAAGACTTACATAGACCCTTAACCCCATTTTCCCGACATGGAGAATAAAGGAAACATGATAGAAAAGCATTCCAGGCAACTCAATATCTAATGTTAGGGTTTTCTAAACCCAGTCAAACATAGTTTTCAATCTTGCATTTACTCAATCAAATACATCAAATTCATTTCCCAACATTGAAGTATTTACAACCCAATCATTTACTCTAAATTTCACAATTAACTTCCCTAATCAAAGCGTTCCAATAAATAAAGTCATCTGAATAAAATAATCAACCCTTACTCTACGTTTAATAGTTGCATTCATAATCGAGGTATTATAATAAACAAATTCATCCAGTTAAAATAAATCATTTTCATATCTCTAAGTTTCACGAATATATTCAAAATCAAGATATTTAATAAATAAACAATTAAACTAAATCGCTTAATCCATATTTCAACCATAAAATAAATTAATTAATCAAAATCAATATTTTAAATAAAATGTTTGGTCATACGTCAATTATATTTCCTCTATACAAATGAGATAATCATTTTAACACTCCTATTAAAATATCGTTTAATCATATGCCCTTGAAACATTATTTTTATATTTAATGATTTCCTAATTATCTATAATAATTCAAAAAATAGAAATTTCTAAATAAAGGTAATTGATTTTAAAATCAGCTTTTTAAATAATCATTAAATTATCTAATACTCACTTAGCACCATTGAGGAATTTAAATTGAATACTTTAATCCTATTTGTTCAATCAATTTACTAAAACTTCATAGCATATACCTGATTTCCTCAATTAAACTATATTCTTATAATTTGTAAAATAATCATATTAAATTCATAATCTGCACACACATCTATATATATATATATAATTATTAAACATAAATTAAGAATAAAGCAGTTATATATAGAAAAAAAATCATTTTATAAAAAACATATTATAAAATTTATTAAATACCATCCAATAAATAAATCCTCAACTCGAGAATAAGTAACTCAATCAAACAAATCGTTTATTTCTAATTTTTCCAATAAGACTATATCATTGCATACTTGTAATTATTATATCATCACTCAAAATCTCAACACCTTAAATTCTTTATTTACATATATATAAATATATATACCATTTATTTCAAATTGTATCAATCAAAACATATAATAAAAGAAATTACCTTAATATTACACAATAATTTTACAAATTCGCATGAATAAATATATAAATTAAAATAATCATTTTATTAAAAAAAAACCTTAAATAATTATCATGTTTTTAAAATTATACAATAAATATATATATTAACTAAATATCATCTTTGAAAATTATATAAATATAAAATCAGGACTAAAAACCATTAAAAATATAATTTAGAAAATTAAATAAAAAGAGATTTTTATAGGCCTGAGACCTCTGACAGTGGGGTACTATGCTTACCTCCCCAATGGGAGAACCCTTGATCTCTATAGAACGACAACCCATTTCATGCGACCGTGGTGGCTATGTACCACCGGTGTGAGGGGTTGGCAGGAGATGCAGCTTTGCGGCGACCTCCCACCCTATAAATTTTGTTTTATTTTTATTTTATTTTGAAAATTTTGATTTCAATAAAATTTCATTTTTTATTTTTTTTTTAAATATTTTCTATTTCGATCTCAAATCAAGTTGAGTATGAATATTAAAATATAGTACAGATATACATAGAATATATATTTATGTATATATATATATTTTATATATCCCCATCTGGAGTTTTGAAACAATTAATATAATTAAAATTTTTTCCTAACAAATCCAATATAAGATTGAGCAAGCAAATTCAAACCTATATTAAAAGGGATTTTTCTTTCAAGGTAATTTTAATATAATAATAAAATTGATTTTTCTTCCTAACGAGTAATTTTCACAAAGAAATTTCATTGAATAATTTCAAAGGGTTTTATTATAGTTTTCTACCAAGGGTTTAAAAAAAATAGACAAGTTTGCAAAACACATAACTTCTTTAAATGAAATTTATTTTAAGCACACTAAGCCAGATTTTATTTATATAATCAACAAAATAATAATAAATAAAGAAGAAAACCTGGAGTCCTTCGTCTGGTGAAGAATCCAGCACAGTACTCTTCTTTCGAATGTGGAACCCCACTGTAGCTTCTTTTCCAATTCCTATCTTTAGCTCACTTCTGAATCTATCTTTTCTTCAAACACTATTTTTTTTCTAGTAAACACAAAACCAAAACTATTTTTCTCTTTTTACAGATCAAAACCTCAGAGAAAACTTGTGTGTGAACAATTCTCTCTCAATAATAATCAATAATTAAAAATCAATAAAGCTTTTTCCGCTTTCTTTTCTCAACAATCCTCTTTTCTTATTGGTCCTTTTTCTAGCTTTTAAAAGCACAACTTATCTACAATTTTAATTAAAATAATTTATTTAATCAAGATATTATCTACACAAGATTTGCTAAATTAATACTAATAAAAAGATACTATTTAATTATCATCATCAATATTAATTTTAAATAATTATTTACCTTTTCAATTAATTAAATCACTTTTTAATTTACAATATATTTAAATTTGACTTTTAACTAACTCACAATTAAATCAAGTAACAATGCAATATTAATTAATTATTTTATAAAATAAGATTAATTAATTAAGCACTAACCATAAATTAAATAAATACATAACAATCAAACTACATAATGACAAGGACAACACTTCAGTCATGACACCACAACTTACAACAGGATGATGGACTTGGGACAGAAAACCTAGCTACTATCTCCCAATCGATTACCGTTGGTAAATGGACACGCTCAAACCTGTGAAGCCAGGTGGAGTCGATGTCATGTACCTGTCAACCTGCAACAAAGAGCATGACGAATGTGCAATATATATATATATAATATGATCAAACACACCGTGAAGAGGAAATCTCAGAATTGTAGGGCGCTCGCAAGTGAGTGATACAATCCCGTCCCCTTCACCAATACAGTATCACTAACTGACGCATCTAACATCAATGATATGATCACTAGCATAAACATCATTAAATCAAATATCTTCTACATTAATCCAAAACATGCCATAAAGATAACATCAGAATAAAATAACATTACATCAAAATATAACTTTCACATCATTTAACAATTGCAATCAAAAGCAACCAAGTTCTAAAGTCAAAGCATATTCAGACTCAATCATAAAATTATAATATAACATATGCATCACTAATCAGTTCACGATCAAATGATCACCAAGTTCCACAGTCACATCATAAGCACAAAAAAGCATTACCAAGAAAACACTGTCAATCCAAATATCCAAAACAGAGGGGTGTTACTTCCTCCCCCCCAAGGATTAGGGATGGAACTCCCAAAAAACCATTTAAATACTAACTAACTCAGAACCTTGATCCATGAGGATCAACTCCTGAAACTGAAGGACGAACTGCACCCAGATGCTCAACCTAATGGATATCCACCGCAGTGAATGCCCTATGCGATCGACCCGCATCTCCTACTATTGGCTCTGAAACTTTGGACCCTGACTAAAACTAGAATTGCTCCGTTGAGGACACTCACGAGTAAAGAGGCCCTGCTGACCACAAGAGAAACATCATGTCCCTCTACTAAGACCCTGCACAGTTGGAGGTCCACTGGGTTGTGGAAAACCACCTCCACTGAACGCCGACTAAGAACTCTAAGCAGACTGATCAACATGATCACGATGAGCCCGTATCCAACTCCTATCTCTCTTCTTCTGCCTCCAACTTCTATCGGGTTGGGACTAAGAATTTTGCTGCCTAGACTGTGAAGACTGCTGTTGTCCACCCTTAGCGGGTGACTGATGCCCTCTAGAAAACCCTGTAGCCTGAGATCAGCCACTCTAAGAACCAAAACCAAAAGAAGGTACACCACCAAACTGAACTCCCACCTGACCACCTAAAACCAAAGCTATATTCTCCTCAACAATGCGAGCTTTATCTACAGCTACCTCCATGGTCTTTGGCTTAAATACCCAAACACCACCACTGATCTAGGGGTTTAAACCCCTAATGAAATGTTGTACTAACATACCCTTGTCATCACCTATGCCCGCAAACTATTTGAGCTTCAAGAAGCGATGCTCATATTGTTCCACTATCATATCCATTTGTCGTAGAGCATGAAACTCATCTCCATGGCACTGACACCAATGATCAGAAAGGAATCGAGCTTTGAACTGCTCTAGGAACAACTCCCAAGATATAGTGCCAATATCCAAATGGAGCTTCTGCTCCTCTAACCTCCACCAAGTAGATGTGAAATCCCTCAAGTGCATGATCGCACACCTAGCCTTGGTGTTGCTACCATATGGATGCATGGAAAAACACCTATTCAAATCAAACAACCAAGTCTCAGCCTCTGAACCACTGCCCAAACCATCAAAATTGGGTGGACGAGCTCTAAGGAGATCTCTCATGTGAGTAGCCATGTCTGCCTCAGATGGAGCTGGAACCTGATCTCTCTCTCCTACAACCTCCTGATCCCTATCCAGCCTAGGCCCCAAATGAGCAAGAGTCTCCTCAAGAAAGTGACGCAACTGAGCATCACCAATCCCTGGTTGATCCTGATGCTGAACACTCACCTCTGGCACAAACTGAGAAGCTTGATGACCACATGATCAGAAACATGGGAAACAATGAAAGGTGCATCATGCTGATTACCTCCTCGACCGCCTACATGACCACGAGCCTTACGATCCCGCTTCGGTGGCATGATCCTGAAAGGATACACACCACAACATAAGACAAGGTACACAAACAAATACTCTAAACAACTAACAACTTAATGGGTCCCAAAGCGCCCAATGTTTAAACTTTGGCTCTGATACCATATGTAACACCCCGCCACGCAACCCTAGGGAAAGTTGCAATTTTCCAAACAAACGAAATAATTTTTTTAAAAAAAAGAACAATTAACATACAAGTTCACTTAACCATTGCCAACCATTTCCCTAAGGCTACGAGACCGTGTTACTGAAACCAAACGCGGAACATGAATTAAAACCATATCATATAATTACTTAACAATTAAAGTTCACATACATTCCATTCATAATAAATTTACATCCAAGAATATGAAGTGCCACATGATTGCAAACAATATAGCTTACAACATTTTTACAATAAGATTACAATACTCATTTCCCAAATGAGGTAAATCCAACAAATATGATAACATATTACAAATTCTGCCTCGATAACAAATGAGGGGTAATAAAATACAATAAGTACTGAGAGAACAAGGCATGAGATGTAATACCCCTCATGCTATTGTTTGATTTTTGACATTCTCTGTGGTTTTGTTTGGGCACATTGTGATTTGGATGGTACTATTGATATCATGTTGTGGTAGCAT
Source organism: Sequoia sempervirens (assembly GCA_007258455.2). Lineage (NCBI taxonomy): Eukaryota > Viridiplantae > Streptophyta > Pinopsida > Cupressales > Cupressaceae > Sequoia > Sequoia sempervirens. The sequence continues at coordinate 5,602 of VDFB02216755.1, forward strand.
AGACTGTTATTGATTATATACTCTTATGATGCCATGGTTATTATGATGATATTTTATTATGATCGTTTGATGAAATTATCTAGAATTCAGTAGACTAGAAAATAGTAATTGATGATATTAATGCAAATTAATGTAAACTTTATAATGCTTTATATGATGATATGTTTTGGTGAGGGGACAGGTAGCATCACTCATTCACAAGTGCCCTGCTACACTGTGAATCCTTCTCACGATGCTTTGTAATTAATTATAGGTATATATGCTGTATATCACCTTGTTGGATGTAGACTTTGCAGGAATAAGACTCGATTCCACCTATTTTGATAGGTCTGCGTGAGCATTGAACCAACCCAACAACAGGAAGTTGAACAAAGGTGGCATGAAAAGTAACTCCGTTCCAAGGTGTCAACAGTCTTGTACCTTCTTGGTTTGTGCGTATTGGTCACATTCATTTGTGTAGTTGCATTGGTCTTTGTATGTTATTGTGATTTTATGATTTGTCTAAAGTGGTGAATGGTTTTATGTGGTAAATTAAATAATTAATTAATTAATAAAATAAAAACATAAAATAATAATTAAATATGGTAATGAATAAATATTAGTAGTAATAAAAATATTACATTTATTTTGTATCCTACAATGGTTGATTTTAATTGTTTTAATATGAAAGTAATTAGTTAATAAAGTATTATGGAAAGATGTGTATATTTATTAAAATAAAAGTTCATGTTTGTGGATTTAAAATTTATTTAGTTTTAATCAAATGCATGAAAAATGAAAATGAAATATGGAAAAGGAAACAAAAGGGAATTAAGGTTAAATATTATTTGGTTTTATTTCTTGAAATGTGACCTCTGGTATTCATGGGAAGAGGAAATTGAAAGGATTCATGGGCATGGATTTTAAGAAGGAGTTTCTTTGTTTGAGGGGATGGTTTCAATGCTGGAGAAATTTATTTTCAATCATTTTATGTCATTAGTTTTTTTTTCTATTTTCTAGAGAAAATTGGTGAAGAGGAAGGAAGATTTGGATCTGTTCTTGGAAGATCGGCAGCAAGGAATTGGTTCAGCAAGAGGGACAAGGCTTCTTCAATTTTCTGCAAGCGAAGGATGCCAGGTTCTTTTCTTTTAATTAATTATCTTCTGTTAAAATAGGAATTGTTCCCTGTGAATGAAATTTGTACTTAGGGTTGAAAATTAAATAATGGTAGGAAGAAAATCTATTGGGGTTATTATTTAAGCACTGAAAATAAACCAAGGATTGTGATTATGATTTGTCCAAATAGAATTTATGTGGGTTCTGGGCTGTTCATTTAAAAGGGGGTTTTTATTTGAAATCTAGAAATGAGCAATTTTCTTTCAATTAATTTCTGGGAGTATGATAATCTCCATATGCCTGTATGTTGCAAAATATTTCTACTGTTCAGAGAACAGTGATTATTTTCCCTGATTTCGAAATGTTCAGGTCCCTGCACATATATATATAAATATGAAATGAAAATTTAATTTATTGAAAATTCATTATTCATAGATGTCAGCACTGTTCATTTAATTTTATATATTTTTTTATGTATTGGCTGTGTGTGTGGGGGGGGAGTTTGGCCTTGGCCGTACCCACTACCCCGCCACCAGACATGTGACAGTCTGCGGACTGTCCACAGCAGTCCATAGGACTGCTGTGAGCAGTCCGTAGACTGCCCACGGCCGGGCAGCGTCTATTGCCGTGCCTGTGTATTGGGGTTAAAACTCCCAATTTAAATTCATATGTATTTAAAATTTTGTTTAATAAAAACACGAATTTTATATATTTTTGCTATGCAAATTTTTATTTTATAAATATATATATATATATGTATATATGTATATATATATATGTATATATATATGTATATATGTATATTTATATAGAGATATATAATTATATTTATATATATATTTATTTATTTATTTATTCTGATTCTTTGTTCAACTATTGTAGTATTATGTATTTTAAAAAGATATATATATATAAATATTCTATTTCTTTTCTGATTAAATTGTATTTTTTGTTAATTTAACTATTATTTAGAAAATATATATATATATATAGATTATGTTTCTTTTCTGATTAAAAATAAAGCAGAATTTGTTATAATGAAAATAATAGTAAAATAGAAAGAAATATGTTCTTATTGATTTGTTAAATTACAACCTTGAGAGGATATTGTTAGTAGAAAAATCAATTATGAAAGTAAGACAGCATTGTTTATTTATTCTGGTTTTAGTATGAATGTATTTTAGGAATGGAATTTATTTTGGAATCTACTTTGGAATTAAATAAGTTATCTCTTTTATTTATATTCTTGAAATTAAATCTTGTTGCATTGTTGAGTTTGGGACACTGTTAATTCCTTGATGTGGGAACCCGTTTGTGTTAACACTTTAGTCTTCCAGAGGATGTTGATTTTGTTGAATTTATACCTTTTTATCTCGAGTTCTGTTATGTTACGTGTTATATGTGGGGTGTACCAGATTTGAGATTTGATATGGTATGTAATTTGCGAGATGAGTTATGCCTCGTGTAATATTTTTTGTTGCATTTCGATGTTAAGATTGGAATGGTACAACCCCTATTTCTTTCTGGTTTTGGTTGGGTCTCTAGGAAGAGTGGCTCCTTGTGGGGGCCGACACCTCGTTTAAGGGGAAGGGCTCAGAATAACCCACGAGTGAGTTAGTAATCAAGTGAAAACCTAATAATTAACTTAGGAAGGTTGGGTAGTAACATCATTACAAGATTTAAAATATGGATGCCTCGCCTTCATTAGTGCTTCCGCAGGCTAATGGAAGGCTGAGAATGCCATGGTCGGCAAGGTTGTAACCTCATCCTCTCGAGAGGTTTATGGCTCCGCATTAGTCACCCTATGGACCGGCGGCTCCAGTTGGGAGGAAGAGCACAGGACAGCCATAAATGGGATCGATGCCTCCAGTTGGGAGGAAGAGCACAAGACAGCCCATGTAGGACTATGCGATGACACTCTCCCCTAGTTGTCCATGTGTTTTATTTTATTGTGTTCCTCTGGAAGGGGGTTATGGGAGTTGGATGGGATTGTTGATTTAATGGATTTAAATTGATTTATGATTTAATGTCTTAATACAATTTTTGGTGTACTTTCTGATCTCATCTTGTACTCTTATGGTATTATTGTTTGATACTATTTTTTGTTTCATTGTAATTTGGAGTATTGTGTTATGGTTCTATGTTGGCACTTTTTGGTATACTTGTTGTCATTCTTGGCTGGAGTTACTTCTCTGTCACCTCTTAGCATGGGGGTGGTCGGGTGGAACGTGCTCCACACACCGTTGGGTTCCCCATGAGAGTTTGTTGGCTTTAGTCTCATCCAGTTGAAGACTTGTTCCAGTTGATCTCATTATATTTGATAATCTTGTATATTGTATTCATCCCACATGTTTGGGAATCATGATGTAACTATAATGATATGATGTAAAATTTGAAAGATGTTGTAATGTAGTTATCTACTTTGAAATTTTAATTGGTTATGTAATTTCTCATGGGTTTATCTTATGATGGAATCTATGTATGTATATATCTTATGTCGTTATTTATAGTTCCTTTTTATATCTTATGAGTTGATGTTTAGTAATGTCATTTTTGATGTGACCTCATGAGCCCCAAAGGACATAGTGATTATGTTGTTTATATTGGAATGAAATGAAGTATATGTGTATGTATATGATCATTTAACTTTTAGTATGTCCATTATTTGTTTTTCTTTTAAAAAAATAAATATTTGCATTCTTTTGTTGTTTTTTCTTTGGGGCTTGCACAACGGGTGTTACAACTTGGTATCAGAGCCAAGGTTGCACACGCTGGGGTCTCTGGGTAGTTATGTCCACTAGGTAACCTTTGTGAGTTGGCTCTTGAGCTCATGTGTACCTTTGTCTTGTTGTGCAGAAGCATGCCTAGAGGAAAAGGTAGAGGTAGAGGTACAGGCTGAGGAAGAGGCCGAGGTGGTGGCCGTGGGGCCAAGCAACCGAATCCTTCACCGCTAAGTTCTCACGGTCCTGAGTCTGAGGAGCAACAGAATTCTCAGAACAATTCGTTGGGTGGTGGACCGAATCCAGAATAGCCGAGGTTGGATGGGCAGTTGCAGCATCTTTTGGGTGAGCTTCTTGATAGATTGGGCCCTAGACCTAATGGGGATCAGCTGGTTGAGAGAGAAAGAGAAAGGTCTCCAAGGCACAGGGGAGGTTCAGTTGATCAGGATGCTTTATTAGCTAGTCATATGAGGGATTTAATGAGAGCTCATCCACCTACCTTTGATGGCTCTGGAGGAGGGTTGGAAGCCGAGACCTGGTTAATTGATTTGGGCCGATGCTTTGCAATGCACCCCTACGGTAGTAATACCAAGGCTCGATGTGCTGTTATGCATTTGCGGGGTTTCGCATCCACTTGGTGGCAGCTAGAGGAACAAAAGTTGCATATGGATATCAGTATGGTCACTTGGGAATTTTTCTTGGAAACGTTCAGGGCTTGCTTCCTCTCAGATCATTGGAGGTAGTGCAGGGTAGATGAATTCCATGATCTTAAGCAAATGGCAATGTCAGTAGAACAATATGAACATCGCTTCTATGAGTTGAAACAGTATGCAGGAATTAGCCATGATGAAGGGATGTTGGTTCAACACTTTGTTCAAGGTTTGAACGCATGCATCAGTGGTGGTGTAAGGGTCTTCAAACCTAAGACCATGGAAGTTGCTGTCGAAAAGGCTCGTTTGGTAGAGGAAAACTTGGCTATGGCGTTGGGAGGTCATGTAGGAGTGCAGATTGGTAGTGTGCCTGCTCCTAGAGCTGTTTCTCAAGGGGGTCAAACACAGTCAGCAGGACCTTCTAAAAGTCATTTTGGGCCTTCAAGAGGGGGTCAGCAGTAGCAGTCTCAACCGAAGCACAAGAATGCTACTTCTCAGCAAGGTGGTCACTTTCAGTTTCGCAAGGATCGAAACCGGAACCGTACATGTTTAGGACAACCTGCACTAAGTTTTTAGTCTCCACCTAGTCATGGGAGTTTCCAGCAATCGAATGCTCCATTCGGGGGAAGAGGTTTTGGTCGAGGTTCTGGATGTTTCTCATGTGGGCAGCAAGGGCATATTGCTAGGATGTGTCCTCAAAAGAGTGCTTCAGAGTTTAGTCAGAAACCAGCTATGTCCGAGCCGACAGTGGGAGACGCAGGGAGTTCCCACCGAGTCTTCGCAACAGTGGATAATCGGCAGGTGGATCATCAGAGCACCATCATTGAAACTACAGGTTCATTACATAAGTTTAACATTTCAGTACTTTTTGATTCTGGTGCATCTGATTCTTTTATCTCTCCTTTAGTTGTTGAGCGATGTAAACTGGGGGCAATAAAGCAAAGCGAAAAGTGGCAGGTTGAGTTAGCTTCAGGATCTAAGGTTGGGGTCGAGAATTTGGTGCAAGGTTGTAGGTTAGAGTTAGGGGCAATGTCAACTAAAGTGGACCTCAAAATTCTTCCACTTGGTTCTTATGATGTAGTCTTGGGCATGGATTGGCTAAGCTCACATCGTGCTTTGATTGATTGCCACCGTAAAGCAGTGTGGTGTGTGGATGATTTTGGTAAAGAGGTGGAAATTGTGGGTGTTCAAAGGCCTGTCTCTTTGAGAATGATTTCAGCTATGTAGTTAAAAAGTTGTTTTCATCAGGGTTGCCAGCTCTTTGCAGTATCGGTTAGTGACCTTGAGTCGGAGGATAGTAGGGAGGTGTCATTGAATGATTATCCTCTCCTTGCTGAGTTTTCTGATGTTTTCCCTAGTGAGATACCAGGTATGCCTCCTAAGCGAGAGGTGGATTTTAGGATAGATTTGGTGCCTGGGGCTGAGCCTATCTCTCGGGCTCCTTACAGGATGACCACGCAGGAGCTCCAAGAGCTTCATCTGCAGTTAGAAGAATTGTTAGCTAAGGGGTTTATCCACCCTAGTGTCTCTCCGTGGGGAGCACCAGTGATCTTTGTCAAAAAGAAGGATGGGTCTCTCCGCCTTTGTATCGATTACCGGCAATTGAACAAGGTAACAGTAAAGAATCGTTATCCCCTTCCCAGGATTGATGACCTCTTTGATCAAATAAAAGGGGCAAAGGTATTTTCCAAGATCGACCTTAAATCAGGGTATCATCAGTTGGATAGCAGAGGCCGACATTCATAAAACTGCATTTTGTACTCGGTACGGACACTATGAGTTCACAGTGATGTTGTTCGGGTTAACGAATGCACCTTCAGTCTTTATGAGTCTAATGAATGGGGTGTTTCGAACTTACTTGGATAGGTTCATCCTCATGTTTCTTGATGATATTTTGATTTATTCTAAGTCTATGGAGGAACATGAGGTGCACCTAAAACAGGTTTTGCAGTGCTTAAGGGATAACCAGTTGTATGCCAATCTGGCAAAGTGTGACTTTTATAAGACTGAAGTTCAGTATTTGGGCCATGTGATTTCTGAAGAGGGAATTTCTGTTGATCCTACTAAAATCCGGGCTATCATGGATTGGCCCATGCCCACTAATGTCTCAGAAATTTGCAGTTTCATGGGACTAGCTGGGTATTATCGGCGGTACGTTCAGGGCTTCTCAAGGATTGTGCATCCCATCACTTCACTTCAGCGGAAGGGAAAGAAATTTCTTTGGTCAGAGCAGTGTCAGTTGGCGTTCCAAACCCTTAAGGAGAAACTGACTAGTGCTCCAATTTTGGCAGTGCCGGATCCTTCAGGTGATTTTGTGGTTTGTACTAATGCTTCATTGGAGGGTCTCGGAGCTGTGTTGATGCAGGATGGGAGAGTGATTGCCTATGAATCTCGGAAGTTAAAAGATCATGAACTCAATTATCCCACACATGACCTTGAATTGGCCGCAGTGGTTCATGCTCTTGTGAGATGGAGGCACTTTTTGTTAGGGCATCGGTTTGAGTTGCATACAAATCATCGAAGTTTGCAATACATCTTCACTCAACCGAATTTGAATGCAAGGCAGAGGAGGTGGACGGAATTTTTGTGTGAGTACGATTTTGAGGTTAAGTATATTCAGGGTAAGGAAAATGTGGTGGCTGACGCTCTAAGTCGGCGTAGGCATGAGGTTTCTGCAATGTCTCTTGAGGTGGATTTGAAGAGTCAGATTCTTGCAGCCCTTCCTTCAGATAGTTGGTATTCAGAGGTGAAAGCTGAGGTAGAATCAGGTAGAGTTTTGGAAGGGAAATTTGCTGGTTATTCGCTAGATTCGGATGGTGCTTTGCGTTTCTCTGGACGGTTGTATGTACCTTCTTCGGAGGGTCTTCGTACATTGATTTTGACAGAAGGTCATCGGGCGCCTTACGCAGCTCATCCTGGAGTTAAGAAAATGTATGCGGATCTTCGTTCGCTCTATTTTTGGTCAGGAATGAAGCGGGATATCGCCGATTTTGTGGCTCGATGTCTTGAATGTCAGAGAGTGAAGGCTGAACATCATCATCCAGCAGGATTTCTACAGCCTCACCTTGTTCCGGAGTGGAAATGGGATGTTATTTCCATGGATTTCATTGTTGGGTTGCCTATGTCATCTAGACGACATGATGCTATTATGGTCACAGTTGACAGATTGACTAAGGTAGCTCATTTCTCTCCTATTCAATCTTCGTATACGACATCTTATGTTGCTAAGGTGTTCATGAATGATATAGTTAGATTGCATGGGATACCATGGAGGATCATTTCTGACAGAGATCCGGTATTCACGTCTGCATTGTGGACATCTTTGCAACAGTCCTTGGGAATGAAGTTGAATTTCAGTTATGCCTATCATCCTGAGACTGATGGTCAAACTGAGAGGGTTAACCAGGTGCTTGAGGATATGCTTCGTATGTATGTCATGGATCAGCAATCACGTTGGGAGGACTATCTGTACTTGGTTGAGTTTGCTTATAACAATGGGTACCATAGCTCTATTGGTATGGCTCCTTTTCAGGCTTTGTATGGTCGTCCTTGTCGTACTCCTTTGAGTTGGGATCGATTGGAGGATAGGGTGCTTCTTGGGCCCGAGATGCTTAGAGATATGGAGCAGCAGGTGTCTCGCATTCGGGAGCATCTTGTAGCTGCTCAGGATAGACAGAAAAAGTATGCTGATGCTCATAGAGTTGATCGGCAATTTGTAGTTGGTGATCGGGTTTTCCTTCGAGTGCATCCGCGGAAGAGCCCAATTCGTTACGGAAAGGGTTCGAAGCTTGCACCTCGTTTTGTTGGACCCTTTGAGGTGTTGGAGCGGATTGGACCTGTTGCTTACCGTTTAGCTTTGCCACCCAGTTTGTCATGGATCCATGATGTATTTCATGTTTATGTTCTTAGACCATATTTTCCTGATGTTACTCATGTTTTGGATTGGAATGCTCTTCAGGTCGAGGACGGGCAGCTGGCACTCGAGCCCGTGGCCGTGCTTCAACATCGGCGACTTACCCTCAGAGGCAGAGAGATTGATCAGGTGCGGGTTCAGTGGGACCCGAATGATGAGGCTTCAGCTACTTGGGAGGATGTCTCTCGTATCAGGGATTCTTATCCTTATCTTTTTACTGGCTTCCAGGAGTAAGCCGAATTCTAGGGGGGATGTAATACCCCTCATGCTACTATTTGATTTTTTTTGACATTCTCTGTGGTTTTGTTTGGCACATTGTGATTTGGATGGTACTGTTGATATCATGTTGTGGTAGCATAGACTGTTACTGATTATATACTCTTATGATACCATGGTTATTATGATGATATTTTATTATGATCGTTTGATGAAATTATTTGGAATTCAGTAGACTAGAAAATAGTAATTGATGATATTAATGTAAATTAATGTAAATTTTATAATGCTTTATATGATGATATGTTTTGGTGAGGGGACAGGTAGCATCACTCGTTCGCGAGCGCCCTGCTACACTGTGAATCCTTCTCACGATGCTTTGTAATTGATTATATGTATATATGTTGTATATCACCTTGTTGGATGCAGACTTTGCAGGAATAAGACTCGATTCCACCTATTTCGATAGGTCTGGGCGAGCATTGAACCAACCCAACGGTAGGAAGTTGAACAAAGGTGGCATGAAAAGTAACTCCGTTCCCAGGGTGTCAACAGTCTTGTACCTTCTTGGTTTGTTGGTCACATTCATTTGTGTAGTTGCATTGGTCTTTGTATGTTATTGCGATTTTATGATTTGTCAAAAAGTGGTGAATGGTTTTATGTGGTAAATTAAATAATTAAGTAATTAATAAAAATAAAGACATAAGATAATAATTAAATAGGGTAATGAATAAATATTAGTAGTAATAAAAATATTACATTTATTTTGTATCCTACAATGGTTGATTTTAATTGTTTTAATATGAAAGTAATTAGTTAATAAAGTATTATGGAAAGATGTATATATTTATTTAAATAAAAGTTCATGTTTGTGGATTTAAAATTTATTTAGTTTTAATCAAATGCATGAAAAATGAAAATGAAATATGGAAAAGGCAACAAAAGGGAATTAAGGTTAAATATTATTTGGTTTTATTTCTTGAAATGTGACCTCTGGTATTCACGGGAAGAGGAAATTGAAAGGATTCATGGGCATGGATTTTAAGAAGGGGTTTCTTTGTTTGAGGGGATGGTTTTTCGAATGGTGGAGAAATTTTTATTTTCAATCATTTTCTGTCCTTAGTTTCTTTCTATTTTCTGGAGAAAATTGGTGAAGAGGAAGGAAGATTTGAATCTGTTGCTGGAAGATCGGCAGCAAGGAATTGGTACAGCAAGAGGGACAAGGCTTCTTCAATTTTCTGCAAGCGAAGGACATCAGGTTCTTTCCTTTTAATTAATTATCTTCTGTTAAAATAGGAATTGTGCCCTGTGAATGAAATTTGTATTTAGGGTTGAAAATTAAATAATGGTAGGAAGAAAATCTATTGGGGTTATTATTTAAGCACTGAAAATAAACCAGGGATTGTGATTATGATTTGTCCAAATAGAATTTCTGTGGGTTCTGGGCTGTTCATTTAAAAGGGGGTTTTTATTTG
>VDFB02216756.1:0-20933 GCA_007258455.2 Sequoia sempervirens
AAAAAGGAAAATGTCGAGACCATTCTAGTTGGATGCCTAGAAAGGCGGGAAGGATGATATTCAAAAGTTAGCCTATTGACTCTACACCTCATAATTACACTCGTTGGAAATGCTTTAGAATCCTTAAAGGAGCTTCTGAAGGAATGAAAGAATAAAGAATGTGGTAGTTGCATCACATTTTGAATTTTTTTAAATAGCTTCTACTCACTCATAGTTCTTTTTCTTTACGCTTGTTTCTCTTACATTTATTTGAGTCCATATTTATGTTGATGGCCAAATTGATCTACTATGTCCTTGTTATGAAGATGGGTCCACCCCCTTGTACATAGGAGATATGATACAATGATATATATTTTTTGGCCGACAGAACAGGTGATCTCCGTATTATTCTTGGGCAGTCTGCTGCTTCTTACTAGCAAGCAATAAAGACTATGGATCTTGCTGCATAGGTTTGATGCTAGTGGCTCCTTCATAGGGTAATTAACAATATTAGCTGCATAGGTTTGATCTCCACAATATTCTGGGGTAGCTACAACATCCCCATCTATTAATTCTCCACAATGTGCTTTGAAATTCTTTAGCACGGACCAGATAGTTTCATTTGATATGATGTTGGGTGGGATAATAGAGAATTTAGCTTAAGCCAAGTTTATTGATGTGATAGGACCTTGGGATAAACATTCACATGCCATTCGAAGTATGCAGGCCAATCGTTTCATAATCTCTTGCAGCGTCTTAAGTAACTCCATACCATTTTACATAGCTGTGTTTCTTAGCACAAGGCAGATGTTGGAAAAGGTTTAAGAATTCAGCTTTTCACCTACCAAAGTGCATTTCCTTCAATTTTCTTGGAGCTTTACACTTGAAAATTTGCATTTTCTTTAAAGATTCAAAAAAAACCTTTGGCAGTTGCATTTGATCGTTTAGCAATATATGGCTTTAATGAATGATTTTAGCATGTGATGGGGTACATTTTTTTTTATATTATATAATCATACTTATTGATCTTATAATAAATGTCATAATTTTATATTATCACATTTATTATAATAATCAACATTTAAGATTGGGAGGGTACTTTTGAAAGGTATCGTTTATGGTTGACAAAATTCATGGGCTTTCAAAGTTTATCACATCATTTTGATTATTTTGAAACAGTCAACATTTGAGATTAGGATGATACTTTTGAAAGATTTATTCTTTATGGTTGATTTATTGGCTCAATACCTATTATGCCTTGCATAAGCACCCCATTTTGTGTTGGAATAAAAATGGGTCCCCCTTTTTTGTCTTTTATTTTGGGTGTCTTTCATTGTCTGGTTGGGACTTAGGAGTTCTTTTTTTTTCGCTCCTAAGTCTCTTTTTTGTTCTGTCGGAGGCGGGTCCGGAACTAAATCTAGACATGGAACCATTTCAAGGTTTCTAGTTTGGATATGGTTCTGACTCCAACTCCACCTTCTCTTTTGTTTCATTCTATTTTGTTGGTTGTTTTTTACTAACACTTGGGTTGGTTCGCCCTCCCTTTTGTTGGTCATTTTCTTGTGTTTTTTTTTGTTTGTTTTGTTGGGACCAGATTTGGGGTTGGAAATGAGATGGGAAGTTTTTAAGTTTTCATTTTGTGCTCCTTTCCCGACTCCTCTTCTGCTCTTTTTTTTTCTCACTTTCTTGTTGTTTGGGCTGGGTCCAGTGTTCGCTCTGGTCCCGCTTCCCTTGTTCTTTTTTTGTTCTTTTCCCTTTGGTGGGGACCAGATCCGAACCCGAAATGGAACTTCAAACTTTGTGAATTTTCATTTCGGTTTTCTCTCTGATCCCATCTCCTTCTTTCATTGTTTTCGGTCAATCTTTTTGTTAGGACCAGATCCAGGGTTGGAAATGAAATATGGAACTTGGTTTAGTTTCTCTATCTTGTTCCTGACCCGGCTTTTCATCTGCCTTACCTTTTTATGTTTCCTTGACTTGAATTAACTATTTTTTCACATCGTTGGCTCCATCCCTAATCTACCGCATTTATGCAATTAAATGCAGCCTGTTCGCACATGAAAATTATTGATTAAAGGTTTAATTATGCTTAAACCACCTCATAGTTATCATTATGTGAAGTGTTTGAGAAAATTACAGCCAAGAAACTCTTGAGAGAATTGATTTGATCGCACGGATGAATTGCAGAGTGAATCTTGAAAAATTTGTGGTCAATCCTAAGAAGCGTTTTGAGGTAGGTTTCTTTAGCTTTTCTTTCTTCCATTTTGTTCTTTCATTTGTGTCATTTTCGCATATTCACAGGAGAGTTTATTCTATGAATTTTTTTGCTCGGCTGGTCTTTGTTTTTGTTCTTTTTGTTCAGTTTTGTTTGGTTCTTTATTTCTTTTGTCCCATTTTGTTTTGTTGGGTTTGTGTTTCCATTTGGCATTTGTGATTTATTGTTTGTTCTACTGTTGCTTTCGTGATAGGTCCATTTTGTCATGCTCTGGTTTTGACTAGGGTCTTGATTTTGAAGGGGTTTCCTTGCTCAGGAAATGAATTTCATTTTTGAGACCCTGTTCTGGATTTATCACATTCATTTTGGGTTGTTCATACCAGTTTCTTGTTGTACCCTAGTTTTTGCAAATAGGGTATTGAGTGAATTAGGGTTTTACAATATAGCATGTTCATGGTTTTAATGACTTTTGTATGGAGGAGTTGTTGGAGGTTTAGACTAAACCATTTCTAGTTCTGGTGGGGGCCCATATGACCTAGGGTTTATTTGTTCATGTGTATGCTTGTTTTTAAATACTCTCTGATTTTGTTGGAATTGACACCTTAGTTCCTTATTATTATTGATGGCGGTCTTTCTTGTGAGGAACCAAATCAGGAAGGGAGTTGAACGGTGTTAATTTTTGTTTCTAGTTACGTTTCCCATTAGGTCCCCTCGTCATGTTTTGGTTCCAATTCCACGATCCAGGTAATACGATAAGCTTTGTTTCCTAGTTTTGTTCCTTCGGTCTAATACTCCAACTATGATGCGGTTTGATTTACATTCCGGTCTTTCGCCACATGATATAAAATATTCTCTATGCCTAAAATTTCTACAATTCCACCTCGATAAAGGCATGGTTCACCAAGTAAATGTTATCTAAGGACGATGGAGTAGTGATTATCTGATTATTTAGCACCGTTTTTTGTTCATCTAATCACAATAAATTCTTGTAGGTATTGAGATATCGAGCATTAGATGAGGCCTCTCAAAGGAGCTAGCCAGGTGAAACTTCATGGCAAGGAGTTAGGCCAAAGAAAATCAAAGTGGAGTAGCTCCCATATACCTTGAGGTGTAAGCATAGGGAAGCCGTCCTCACAGCTAGCAAAATTGACTCTGACTGGACCAACCTAACTAACACCAATTTGGGTAATTTCAACTATGAAGAGTTGCATGATGAAACATTCACTGAAGATCAGATCATAGGAAGAATCGAAAGGATTGTTCAATCAGGGTTGGCGCATGTTGCACTTTTTCCCCTATCTGTTCAATGTCCAGAATTGCTTCTTGCAGCAGTTGGAGCATATAACCCTGCTACTAGGCAATGTGTGGATGTGAAGGGTAATGTCATTATTGACTTCACACCTCAAATGATGAAATTCCTATTTCATATACCTGATCCCAAGAATCCTAGGCAATTAAATGAGGCAGAGGAATTGAAGCTTTATAGTGATAACAAGGAGAGGAATAGAATTCATATGAATAAGACTTGGATGAGGGTAGAGAAGAAGTCTCTGATCAAGCTCCCAGACCAGCCTAAGAGGGCAGACTTTAGTAAAGAAATTGGAGATATGATCATGTTCCTCTCTAGGGTCTTTGGTCAAAGGGATGCCTCGCTATTCAAAGAATGGATGTTTCCTTTTATCCAAGCTATTTTGGATGGGAGGCAACAATTTGACTGGTCTATGATAGTGTCTAATAGTATTTACAATCAAATGAAAAAGGTGAGAGAAACCAAGCATTTCTTTATGACTTCCTATGTGGTTTATGCAGCTTCCCATGTGGGGATCTTTCCTAATCTTCAGACAGTTGGTATATTGGGGGAATCCCAAGGACCAAAGAAGGTATGGGAGTATTATAACCAGCTTACCTTGTAGGCATCAGAGCAACACTATAGAAGTGTAAATGATGCCTTTCTTTATGTCATAATTAACAAGCTTAATGGTGATGTTGGGTATAGACTTAGCAGGGAGGCAATGGCTTTTGTGAATGAATGGGGACATTGGTTTATCCAGTACCCCACATTCACCTATTTCAGGTTAGGAGGCTTTGATGGTCATCCCCATTTGCTACCTAGGTGTTGTGGTGATAGAATCATCCTAATGGAGTTTATTTATCAAGCCTTGGCTATGAATCTCCAGTTTAGCAACAAACACAAGACAGGTTGCCATAAATTTCCAATGAAGTTGGGGGCCTTTTGTTGTCCACACATTCTGGAAGCTAAGACTGTTTGTGATGATTTAGTTTATTTGAAGTTGGGCTTGTACACTGCCAGGAAATGCTATGACCCCAAACACAAGATGAAGGCTTTGCTCCCCAGTGTCTTTGAGAAGCACTTCAATCTGTTGGAGGATTTTTGGGAGGACATACAAGATGAATATGATCTTAGGAGGAGGAATTATGAAAGGATCCCCATCCCACTAATGATTGAGTTTGGGATAAAAGAAGACATTCTCGACACATTATCTCATGTTGGGATAGTTTTGGATCCCAGGTATGTTGCAAACAAGATTGGAACTATGGATCTTGATCTAATAGATTGGAGTGCGGGTGAGACCATTGACATAATGTAGATTGCAAGACCAATGCTTGATAGGAGTATTAAATGGGTGAGTTTGAGAGCTAATCAGGCTGAGGCTACATCATCTAAGAAGAGAAAGGCTGTAGGTACCACCCAAGGTTACAAAAGGGAAAAGAGAAGGATGGAACCTAAAGAACCTTTAGAGTTCATGCCTTCTAGTGCACAAGAAGAGGAGGTGGTTCCTCATGACCTTCCAGAGGTACAAGAAGATGAAACAACTATGGAGGTGGGTGTTTCTGCATTTGCTACAGGGGAGGCATCTACTTAACCCTCTGAGGCACAAGAATTAGGTCACAAATTACCAAAGGGATCCCTTCATGGTGAAGAAAAAGTTTTAAAACAAATGGAGGATCAGATCGAGATACACAATATTGAAACAGATTCAGAAAAGACTGCATCATATAAGGATCCGGCTTTGACATCTTTGGATATAACAAATGATGCAAGGACTAAGCAAATATTAACTAAAGAAGATCAATGGAAACTCTTTGAGGATGCTAAAAGGGAAGCTGATGCTAAGGCATAGGCTAAGGAACAATTTGAGATGGTAGCTAAGCAGAAGGAGTTGGAAGATAAGGTGAAAGCCGATGAGTTAGCTCAACAACAACAAAAGGAGCAAGAACTCAAAATTCAAGAAGAAAGGGATAGATTGATAATGCAAAAAAAAAATCATGGTCTTGAAGAGGAAAAGACTTAGGAAAGGAGAGAACAAGAAGCTATTGAAGCTAAACTCATGGAACAAGAGGATGCCTATAGAAAAAGGGAAGAGCAAGAACACCTGAAAAGGGAAAGAGGGTTGCTGAGATTGCTGAACATGAAAAGAAGTCCAAAGAGGCATGGGACTATGTTGAAGAATTGAAAAAGTAGCTGGATGAAATGTTAGAAAAGAAGGAGGAAGAAGAATGCTTAAGGCAGGAGTTGGAGGCTAAGAGGCTACAAGATCAAAAGGATAAAGAGGAAGCAGAAAGAGCTAGCATGGGAAAGGGAGGAAAGTGATAAAAAAAATGTGCAGGAGGTTGATTCTCAACCAAAGCTTACATTGTTGCAACCCCTGTCTCCACCACTGTTGCTTCCTCTTCAGCCCAAGAAACCACTACTCCTATTGCTCCTACTTGGCTAAAGTTGCATATAGGGTGAGACCTTCTCAAAATGGCTCATACATGAACATCAGATCAATTTCAAAATGGGTTTCAAAGAACTTATCAAAATTCCACCATATAGCATGTCCTCCCTTGTAGCATAGGCAACCTGGTTTAAGCCACTTTACACTCAAGCTTTCCAAAACACTTAAAAAATAAAATATGGATTGAGATACCCTTTTAGGGCCTACACAATATATACAAAAACCAATAGTGCTTCTTTTGGACCAACATATACTTTCAATACACCTACCTTGCTCAAGGCTACTCAATTAGCCCACTTTTACAAAGAAACCCCTCTCTAACTTTATCCCCTGACTAAGAAACTTTCAACAATGTTTCAAATTGTCTCAAAACCAAATATTTTCAAGGTCCTAACCTTCTATGACATTTCTAAGATCTTTGATCACAAAACCCTCCATAAAATGCCTCAAAACTAGGGCTTCTTGGATCTTGGCTTTGCACACACTTCCAAAACTTGTTTATTGACTCTACACCATTAGGAAAATATATTTAGACTATCCCAACTCAAAAAAATAGCCCTCATTAAGGCAGATCTTCTACTGCTATACCCTAGCCTCCATCTTCAAGCATTTTTCACTTTGATTTCTTGGTGTACACCACTTGATTCCTCTTTCCTACAATTTAGGCTGTTAGAATGATATGATACAAGTTAATTATGATCCATTTCATTGGTATTAGTCATATATTCCCATGAAATGGATCATTCATCATGAAAAACCCTCAAAACTAGTGCAAAGTCTGTGTTTCCTTGAGGACAGTCAATATAAAATGAAAAGAAATTAATTATTACTACTTTCAGAGCCTTCAATGGTGTTAAAAAATGTGAAAAAAAACTCCTAAAGCATCCTACTAGACATAACTTCAACACAAATAAAGTATTCATCAAAAGAACACAATAAAATGCAAGAAAACTGTGTTTTTTTCACTATTTCCAGAAAACAGTCCGTACAGTCCTTCCAAAAACTGATCAAACTCTGTAAAAATGATTATTTTGGGGTTATAGAACCATTCCCCAACTGATCCAACCATTTTGGATTGATTACAATGCATAATTACCTCTAAAACACCTAAAACTCATTTTGCCGCCTAAAGTGGATTTTTGAAAATTTGAATTTCCAAACTCTTATTCTATTAATTCCTATTAACTAGAAACATTAAAAACCAATACATTATTATTTTTCAACCTTATTTGACATCATTAAAGCATTATAAACCTATTGAACCTCCTAGAACATGATTGTTCCCTTTATATTGCATTTTGGTCCTAGGGTCCTTATTAGGACCCTTAGGACAGTTGACTCTATTATCACATTTATCATTTCCAAATGCCATTATAGGCTTCAAAAGGTCATAGTTGATGTTTTGATATGCTAGATAGGTCCTCCTAACCCTTGCAAACTCCTGACCCTTGAACTAACTCCTAATGAGCTTGGGTGCTCCTGCACCATTCTCCCCAAGAAGGAAAAATTTCTTGTCCCAAGAAGTATCTAACTTGCTGTCAGAACACTACTCCTTGTTCCTATATCCCTACACCTTCTGATCACAAACAAAGAAATCACCCAAGGTCACCTTCTTCCTCTTCTGCCAACCTACCCTCATATCACTCAACAAGTCAGAATCAAAACAGTGTTTGGTTTGTCCTCTCTGGTGTTTGGTTTGTCCTCTCTACTGTTTGAACTCAATCTGTTTTTGTGCCCTGCTCCTACCCTCATTCCACTGACTCCCTTGTGAAATGACACCATCTCTATCACCCTCAACTATAGGGCATTCAATATTCCCCACCTTAATACTGTCCAAGTCCCACAAATTCTGGTTTTTAGGACTGTATCCTTCACAACCCTGCTGCAGCTTGTCTTTTTTGAACCGATCAATGTCTTCCCCTGTTTCACCCTGCTTATTCACCTAGAAACTCTTATAAAAAAAAATCACAAAACTATCATTAGACTGCTCCAAAGGCAAAGGCACTAATTTGTATCTATTATCTCCTTTGTGAACCAAATATGTGTTATGGAATCCATCATGCAATGTCCTTCTAGCATACTGCCATGGTCTCCCCAAGATGATATGACCACAAGTCATTGGAATGACATCACAAAGCACCCTATCATGATATGATCCAATTGAGAAATCTACATAATCCCTCTTACAAATCTCTACATGTTGTCCTTGAGTTACCCAAGTGGCCTTGTAGGGAGTAGGGTGATCAAAAGTTTCAATCCCTAACTTGGTTACCATATCCACTGAAACTAAATTGCTATATGACCCTAAATCTATGAGTAATCTGCATATTTTACCATGACTAAGACAATTAGTCTTAAAGATAGTTACCTTTGGCTCTTGATGAAGTCTTTCTCCTTGCTTGACCATAAGAAACTCACCATCAGTCACAGGGTCTGCCATGAATGTTTTTGATTCCTCCTTCTTGTCTTCTTCTTCTTGTACTAAGTTAGCTCTCCTATCTCTGCCCTTATCAGCTTGTTCCCATTTAGGAAACTTAAAGGAAGGATGCCCTGGTTCATTGCAATTGAAGCACCTACTTGTGAATGGTCCTCTACCTTGTCCAAATCTGCCTCCTCCTCTAGGAGTGTATCCACCTCTTTGCCTTTTTCATTGTTTCTCTTATCATTGCTGCCTTGTCCTTGTTCTCTATTACCTCTGCCCCTATTTGAACTACCTCCTCTTCCACCATTTCTTGATCTTTCTTGCTTCCTTTTCACCTTTTCTTCTGCTCTAATGGCCAACTGAAAACATTCTCCTAGTGTCTTTGGCAATTGCAAACCAATCTCATCTTGTAGATTGTACCTCAAGCCATTGATATACCTAGCTATTTTCTCATCCTCTTCCTCATAACCTCCTCTGATACTAAGCTTGTGAAATTGCTCAGTATAGGACATAACATCCAAGTCCTTTTGCTTTAAATTCTGCCTCATCCTTTTCACATGAACGGTATAATCAGATGGTAGGAACTACTCTTTGACCAAACTCTTCATCTTAGCCCATGTAGAGACTTTTTCCAATCCTCTAGCCATCCTATCATTCTGAAAACTAGTCCACCATGTCAATGTTGTTCCTCTCAACTTCATTTTTGAAACTTAACCTTCCTCTCTTCATCCATCTCTTCAAACTCAAAATAGTTTTCTAAGGCATCAAGCCATCCTAACACCTCTTCACTATCCATCTTCCCTTGATAGATAGGAAAATCTATATGAATCTTTCCTCCATGACCTTGTACTGCCTTCAACAATCTTAGTAACCTCCTTTCCTCAGGGTCCTCTGCCTCATCTGCTTGCTGTTCCTGATTTACCCTCACATGCTCTTCTTCTTCATCATTGTTTTCTTGGTCTTCTTGTTCTTCTCTTCTCCTACTCCTCTCAAGGTTATTTATCCTTTCTTGCATGGTCTCTCTCTCCCTTATCTATTGACTTTCTTCTCTTGCTCTTGCTACTTCTTGTTCCCTTCTTTCCCTTCTCTCCCTTTCCAAAATTTCCTTCAACTCCTCTAACTCTCTTGCCAATTGATTTTTAGGTGCCATTGCTGATTTTTCAATCCCTAAAGGACCTACTTACTGCTCTGATACCACTCTAATGCAGAGGGAGGTGGAGAACTTCTCAAAATGACTCACACATGAACATCAAATCAATTTAAAAATGGGTTTCAAAGAACTTATCAAAATTCCACCATACAACATGTCCTCCCTTGTAGCATAGGCAACCTGGTTTAAGCCACTTTACACTCAAGCTTTCCAAAACACTTAACAAATAAAATATGGATTGAGATACCCTTTTAGGGCCTACACAACATATCCAAAAACCAACAGTGCTTCTTTTGGACCAACATATACTTTCAATACACCTACCTTGCTCAAGGCTACTTAATTAGCCCACTTTTTCAATACCCCTCTCTAACTTTATCCCCTGACTAAGAAACTTTCAACAGTGTTTCAAATTATCTCAAAACCAAGGATTTTCAAGGTCCTAACCTTCTATGACACCTCTAAGATCCCTGATCACAAAACCCTCCATAAAATGCCTCAAAACTAGGGCTTCTTGGATCTTGTCTTTGCACACACTTCCAAAATTTTTTTATTGACTCTACACCATTAGGACAACATATTTAGACTATCCCAACTCAAAAACATACCCCTCATTAAGGCAGATCTTCTACTGCTATACCCTAGCCTCCATCTTCAAGCATTTTTCACTCTGATTTCTTGGTGTACACCACTTGATTCCTCTTTCCTACAATTTAGGCTGTTAGAATGATATGATACAAGTTAATTATGATCCATTTCATTGGTATCAATCATATATTCCCATGAAATGGATCATTCATCATGAAAAACCCTCAACTAGTGCAAAGTCTGTGTTTCCTTGAGGACAGTCAATATAAAATGCAAAGAAATTAATTATTACTACTTTCAGAGCCTTCAATGGTGTTAAAAAATGTAAAAAAAAACTCCTAAAGCATCCTACTAGACATAACTTCAACACAAATAAAGTATTCATCAAAAGAACACAATAAAATGCAAGAAAACTGTGTTTTTTTCACTATTTCCAAAAAAAATCTGTACAGTCCTTCCAAAAATTGATCAAACTCCGTACAAATGATTATTTTGGGGTTATAGAACCATTCTCCAACTGATCCAACCATTTTGGATTGATTACAATGCATAATTACCTCTAAAACACCTAAAACTCATTTTGCCGCCTAAAGTGGATTTTTGAAAATTTGAATTTTCAAACTCTTATTCTATTAATTCCTATTAACTAGAAACATTAAAAACCAATACATTATTATTGTTCAACCTTATTTGAAACCATTAAAGCATTATAAACCTATTTAACCTCCTAGAACATGATTGTTCCCTTTATATTGCATTTTGGTCCTAGGGTCCTTATCAGGACCCTTAGGATAGTTGACTCTATTATCACATTTATCCTTTCCAAATGCCATTATAGGCTTCAAAAGTTCATAGTTGATGTTTTGATATGCTGGATAGGTCCTCCTGACCCTTGCAAACTCCTGACCCTTGAACTGACTCCTAATGAGCTTTGGTGCTCTTGCACCAAGTTGGATTTAGAATAAACAAGTTGTTCAACCACAACCGTTGAATTGGGAAGAAATGATGAAAGAAATTGGGAAGGAGAAACCTAAGAAGAAGGCCCGGGTTGTTAACTCCACTAGGCTCACTGATGCTGGAGAGATTATTTCTGAATGCGCTATACCTGTAATGGAGAAGAGCCATGATGAAATGCAAATCACTGATTATCAGTTGGGGGCAGTAAATTTGGAAAAGCCTACAAGAAATCAACAAATGAGTTTGATTGATATTGTGGACTCTTCAACCAAAACCTAGATGATCAAAGATAAGAAAAGGAAGGATGAGCTTAAGGATCAATTGGATTAGCTCCATGGTTTCTTAAAATATGTTTCCAGTCCTATTTCTCAACAGGCTGCTCCCCTTGAATCCCTGGTTTTGTTGACAAAGAGGGAGGCAGATGATTTGATTCAGATGGAAAGCAAGGTGGGGATGATGAACAAGTGGTTGGATAAGCTCAACCAGGAGGTTGATGATATTCTTGTTGAGGGTGTTGAGATTCATAAAGTTGCTCTTGAGTTAGCAGAGGATCTGAACCAACAGGCCAAGGATTTGGACAAGCAAGATGGTGAATATAAGGAATATGTTAAAAGACTTGAAGATGCGAGTAAAGTGCCCAAATCCACTTTGATAGAGTATTCCATTCTTGAGCTTGGTAATGAGGATTTTGTGGAAAAGACTGTTAGTATCATAAGATACAAGTCAAGAGCTATGCATGGATGTCAAGAAGTCTGGGAAATGAGTAAGGACTTGGGTCAACAAATGATTGAGTTAGAGACAGTTGTGGCCATTTTGATTAACTTAGATTCCTCTAATAAAGAAGGCCTCTCATTAGATAAATTAAGGGAGAGATGGAGGAGTAGATTTGAAGAGATCATGCAAAAAGGAGATGATGGGGAGAGTTTATTGCTAGATCAATTTATGGATATTCGAGAGGAGATAAGAATTGCTAGAAAAGAGCTAATCAAGCTAAAGGAAATGCAAAGTTTAGTTTCTACAAAATTTGAAAGAATCAAATTTGAAAGTGCTTGGTTGGATGGGCCAGATTTGGATACTCTTCTACAGGTATTCTCCAGTTACGATGAGTACATTCAAGAGCATTCAGTGCAAAAGTGACTAGCTCTTTGCGTCATAATTCATCCACTCTTCTCCTCTTTTTGTGGATCTTGACATAAGTTCTACTCTGAGTCCAATCCATGGATTTCATCTTCCTTTTTGGGTATCAGATTTCCTTTTTGTACAACAAAGTGATCAGCCTTGAAAGCAGGGGTTCTTGAGTCCACTTCTACGTTCAGTTTCAACTCCATGAATTGTGGATCTTGATTAATGATTGAGAAACTGGTGCATGTGGCACCTATATGTATTATTAGAATCTACTTTGTAAAGGTTGGCTAATTGAAGAAAGATCAGCCACCTGAGATAGAAGATAGAAACTAGATCTAGGATTTCAATGTTTTAGAAAGATACTCTGAAAAGTTTAGTAAAAGGCTTGATTATTTTACAATTTTCATATGTTTTCATGTCATGATTTTCAAAGTTTGGATCCATTTTGATAAGGTTAATGGTACTTGATCAATCCATATGCCAGTGATTTTGTTGTGCTTAATTGTTCCTTATTTGATGAAAGTTAATAGAAGGAACTGGATTCAAGATCATATCATTGGATTATTTGTGAATTAAATTGTTATGGTATTCATTTGATCTGTGTTTTGGATGATGAGTGAATGATTTGTTTGAAGTAAGTTTAGTGAACGTTGATGATATCTGAATTAGTATTATGGATGTATGCAGTAGCGTAGTTTATTCTATGGATTGCATCTTGATGTAGTTGTGGTTAGGTAGAATGAACACTCATTGTTGATCTACATGTCTGGATACATAAGGATTTTATTCATGTTTCTTTGATTTAAAGCTCTGTTTCATCTTTTTCTTTTATTTAAAACCCCCCAAATGTAGACTACCTGATGTTATGCATTCTTGTTCTTTGTTACCAGCAAAGGCCCCTTGAACATTATGGTTATATCAACCACTGAGTGAAATCAGCATAATCAAGAACCGATTACCAAGACCTTTGGAGTTAGATCTCCATGTGTTATCTTTCTCTTTCAGGAGAAATAGAATAGTAATATTCTATTTAATGTTGTTGTGTTATTTTTACCATCAACAGATCTGGCGCTAGAAGGAGGGCCTGAAGAACAAGTTGGCTCGCATTGGGTCATTCTCACCAGATAGGTACGAGAGAGTTCTTAGATCTTCTCAGAATCTTGAATTATTTGTTGAACTCCAAACCCCTATCGGGCATAGGCCTCGGGCTCATAGAGTCTTGATCCAACCTTTATCACCACCGCTCACCCCACCTGGGTTTCAACCAAATCCACCTACACCACCTACACCACCTCACCAGCCACTTTCACCCATTCCACAACCTACTCAACCTGTATCACCACCAAGACCTATGGCTTACTTTATTAATAACCCTTCACCATTAGGGACTATCCCTGGAGGTATACACAATCTCCCAACAACCTAGAGAGGTTCTATCCTAAGTACATGCATGGGGATTCAAGAAGTTTCGAGGAGCACATACAGGCATTTAAAGATGCATGTACCCGTGCTCAAGTGGCTCATCAGGATATTGTGTGCAGATTGTTCCCCTATTCGTTGGGAGACATGGCATACAATTGGTACCTGAACTTACCCCAAGGGTCAGTTCTAAGTTGGATGGATTTAGAGAATGCCTTTATCAATCAGTTCAGGGTTTGTGTAGACCCTGCTATCCTTTACCACCAGTTTTCCACTATAAGGAAAGAACACCATGAACCGCTGCCTCTATTCAACACCAGGTTCCAGAGGATGTACCAAAGGTTGCAAGATCCTTACCTGGTGTCTGAGAACATTGCCATTTTGGCATACTTAAGGGTCATGGACCCTTTGATTGGCTTGTTCTTGAAAAGGACATCATGCTAATGAAACTGACTCTTTGGCTAAGGTATATCATCTCGCCATTCAGTTGCAACAGCAGATCAGTCGGCAAAGCGAGAGTCTAGGAGGAGTTCTCCCTCCTATAGGATACCAAATGTCCAATCCACCCCCTCTATTCAATACGGTACTAGGGATGTCCTATTCCCAATACGGACCCATGTTTGAATTCCAAGGTTCACCTCCCTTGCCATTTTTTAATAATAGTCCCCAGGATTCCTCTCAGCAAAATAAAAATTACCAAAATCAAGCTGGAGGATCAAGTTCAGTTAATCAATCTTTTGTTGTGAAGAATGTAGAAAGTGAAAAGACTCTCCAACTGACCAACAAGATGGAGACTCTCAAAAAGACACTGTCTCAGATGTCTAATGACATGGCTAAACTCAGACAAAATCCCCTTCAGAACCAGAACCAAGGTTTTCAGAATCAGGGAGGATATTCTAATCAGGGTGGTTATCCTAACCAAAATCCTAGTCAAAATTATAATACCAACCAGAACACCAATAGGAATTTCCAGAACCAAAACTCCTCTAATCAAAACTATCAAAATCAGAATAGAGGATACAATCAAAGGCCTAACAACAATAGGCCATGGAATACTGGACCTAATAATGGAGGAGTTTCCCACAATTATCAAGCGGGAGACGAGAAGCCGCCCACTACTAACATGGAAGACCTCAACCTTATGACCAATTGGTGTAGACTACATGATACGATAGTCCATTCTGAGGTAAATTGCCCAGAAATGGAATAGATGGTTAGATAGCCCAAGCTGATGCTCCATTCTAGGGTGCATCCAACAAATCTGGTGGATCAATGGATACTACCATGGCATATGATATCTTTGAGGAAGAACTTCCATTTCCCAACTAGGAAGACAATGAAGCGGTAGAAGATGTGTATGATGCCCAAGCCTTCCAAACCAAGGGGGGCCATTTCCTTAGAAATCAAAACCGAGGGCCATTCACGACCTCTACCCCTCCTAATAACATGGTCCCACCAAATTAGAATGCTGATAATAATCCACCACCACCAAAGGGGCCATCAAATTCTTAGAACAAAGGTAATTCATCTTCAATTCCTAAATATCAAGTTAGGAATGATTTAGAATTTGATTTCATTATAGAGATGCAGAGGAAAAAGACTTCAATGTCTTTCTTTGATATTTTGAAATGGTGCCCGGCTCAAAAGGAAATCTTGTTGAAAGCCTTGGGGAAGCAGATAGGTCAAAAGGAAGAGAAAAGGAGACTCCTACTAATGAGATGAATGCAACTCTCTATAAAGGTAAGACTGGTCCTCCACCTTTCTTGCTAAGTTTGCAAATTTTTGGAAAGAATTTACATAACTGTCTGTTGGATTCTGGGGCATCAAGGAATGTCATGCCATTTTCCATTTGTAGGAATTTAGGTCTGAGCCCACTCTAGACAAATAAAAATGTTATCCAGTTAGATAAAACAGAAGTTAATGTGGTAGGAGAGCTTAAAAATATCCATGTACAGATTGGATCTGATCCAAGGATCCAAACTTATGTTGATATCCAAGTCGCAGATATCCCAGAAACCTATGGTATGCTCTTGAGCAGAGACCTGATGAAAAATCTAGGTGGATATTTGTCTTTGGATTTCTCACACATGTGGCTGCCCTGGAAAGGAATAGCAAGCCAGATCTGAATTGAAAGTGAGCCTAGGCTCAAACACATGATCACTAAATATGATTCCCCTAATGAAGTAGCCTATTTCGAAACCGAGATAGGAGTTTACAAGCAGGAGGAAATCATGACATTTTCAGTACTTCATTCTGATGACTCACCCCTTTCACAACAAAATGACCCAATGATTACTGTTAATCAGCAAGTCCTAACAAGGAAATTACAACAGGATAGGCTGGTACTGGGAGAGGAGGTTGATATGTGGAGTCTCCTACTTCCTAACTAGTGTAGGGTGCATTACTAGAATCATTCTGAGTTAACTTGCCAACCCTGTGTAGATATTTTAAAACATGTCTCCAGGCTAGAAGAAATTTGTGATTGTCAACCTCAAGCCTCTACTAATGAATTTCCATTTCAAGCAAAGGATGCAACCATCCTTATGAGAGTCGGCTCTGCTCAAAGGGAATCATCTTCTCAACTCAAGCAGACTCAGGTTCTATGTTTTGAATTACCACTAGAGACTGAGGAATCTCAGTCTTTGCAAATTACACTTACCCCGAAAACACTTCCAATGCCTAGGGAATTGGTGACAAAGGTACTAAATCATGACCTAGCTCAAGGGGAGGTTCAGGAATCACTTCCTGAACAAATTTTCAATTCAGGAGAATCTTCTGATGAACTGTGCCCCCAATTACTTTCAAGTACTGATGATTAGCACCAGTTTGAGCCGCCATATAATTCTACCAAGCAAAAGACTGTAGGCCAGAAAAAGAAAGAGATCCCAGCCCTAGATCAATTATGGAGTCTAAAGTTTGATGGATCTAAGTCCAAATCAGGAAGTGGAGTAGGGGTGGAATTAACCAATCCAAAGGGGAAGACTTACTTTGCTTCCTATAGGCTACAGTTTGGTTGCACAAACAATGTGGCAAAGTACGAAGCACTTGCTAGTGGCTTAATGTTTGCTCATCAGAAGGTCACATCTCTTATGGTGATGGGGGACTCTGAAGTCATTATCAAATAGGTTCGCAACCAATATACCTGCCATAATAAAAGATTGGTTGCTTACAAAAATAGGGTTTGGAATCTAATCGAGGACTTTAATGCTTTCGAAATTACTTTGATTCCTAGGGAACAAAATCAAATTATAGATGCTTTGGTAGTTACTACTAGTACTTTGGAGCCTATGTAGGACTCCAAATTGAAAATATTTTCAGTTGAGCTAGTTTCAATCCCAACAGTCCCTGATAATGTTCAGAATTTTCAGGTCTTCGAGGATGACCAACACATACTTGCCTTCTTGGCAAGTTCAGATGTCTTTGAAGGGCAGATCATAGATGAATCGGATAGAGACCAGGGAGAATGGGACCCTGAAGGTTGTGATACAGAAGGAGTAATGAACTTAAAGAGTAATGACATCCCCAAGGGGATGGTAGACTTAGAAAGGATATTTGATTTTGATCCTTAGGCTCGAGAGAGAGTGACAACACAAAGTGAAGGAGAGAAGTACGAATCTATTAATCTGGCTGATTCGGGCCCCAAAAGAAATGTCCTTATAGGCAATACCTGCCCTGAGGAGATCAGAAATGAAATAATTAAGGTGTTAAAAGAGGATATTGCAGTAATTGCCTGGAGTTATGAAGATTTGAAGACTTTTGACACCTCTGTGATCACACACACAATACCGATGAAGCCAGAAGCCAAGCCCTTTCATCAAAAGTAGCGCCCGATCAATGCTTTGATCGAGCCTTTAATATAGAAGGAAGTGCAAAAGCTTTTATCAACAAGAATCATCTTCCCAATAAGGCACTCCACGTGGGTTGCCAATCTAGTTCCAATACGTAAGAAAAGTGGGGAGATCAGGTTGTGTGTTGATTTCAGGAATCTAAACAAAGCCTCAGAGAAGGATAACTATCCACTTCCTTCTCTTGATGAGGTATTAAAAACTGTTAATGGATCCCAGATGATGTCGTTCTTAGATGGCTATTCTAGGTATAACCAAGTGCTTGTCAATCATGATGACAGGATGAAGACTACCTTTACTACAAAATGGGGAACATTTTCCTATAGACGCATGTCATTTGGCCTCATTAACGTTGGAGCTACCTTTTAGCGTGCAATGGATGTGGCTTTTAAGGATTTGATAGGTAAGTGTATTATTATATATGTAGATGACTTGACAGTATTTTCTAAGAAAAGAAAGGATCATGTTGTTGATTTAGCAAAGGTTCTTAAGAGATGTATCAGCTATGGAGTATCTCTAAATCCCAAGAAGTGTGTCTTTGGGTTTTCTGAAGGGAAACTTCTAGGGCATGTGATATCAGAAAAGGGAATATCCATAGATCCCGATAGAGTTGAGGCTATTTTGAAATTGATGATGTCTGGCAGTAAAAAGGAGATGAGGTCCTTCTTCAGGAGGATTAATTTCATAAGGAAGTTCATAACAGGGTTTGCAGAAATTGTCAAACCCCTCAACGAGATGATGAAGAAAGATGCTAAAATTGAATGGAGCAATGAGGCTAAATCTGCATTTTCAAAGATCAAGCAATCAATATCTGAGGCACTAGTCTTGACCAGCCTAGATTACCTAAAGCCCTTTTATATTTATTCATTTGCATCTGATCATTCATGTGCATCAGTCCTAACACAACGCAGAGGTGAAGGAGATGAAAGGCCAATTTCCTTCATGAACTCGCCATTCAAGAATGCAGAAGTCAGGTACCCACCCTTGGAAAAATAGGCCTTTGCATTGGTACGAGCAGTAAAAAAGTTCAGGCATTACATTTTGAGAAGCCAAGTTATTGCTATAGTGCCTGATCTAGCGATTAAGTCTCTCCTTATGCAAAGCGAATTAGGGGAAAGAAGAGGAAAATGGATGGCTATCTTGCAAGAGTATGATTTAGAAATCCATCCAATGAAACTAGTCTAAGGACAAGGTTTATCAAAGGCCATGGCAGAGGTTGACAAGAATATTACCTGTCAGCAATATACTGTGCACTCATTTACCAAGGACCCATGGTATACTGACTTGATCTTCTTCCTTCTCAATAATAGATTCCCAAAAGGGATGAATGCTACCCAGAGAATGGCACTGAGGATGAAGAGTGCTCATTACATGCTCAAAGGAGGGGCTCTATACAAAAGAAATTATGAGGGGGTGTACCTGCGATGTTTGGATCAACAAGAAGCCAAGCATGCCATGGCTGAATTCCATGGTAGGCATGGCACAAGACACAGATCAGCAGATTCTTTGGCCCATCAAATACTCAGGTCAGGATATTATTGGCCCCATGTGTTCAGGGATGCACATCAACACGTTAGGACATGTCATACATGTTAGACTTCTACATCAAAGGAGCGTAATCCAACAATGCCTCTACAACCAGTATATGAGGTAAGACCATTTACCTAATGGGCACTCGATTTTGTTGGGGTTATTAATCCTAATTCTTTTGTAGGACACAAATTCATCCTAACTGCTATAGACTATTACACCCATTAGACTGAGGTTCAACCATGTAAGAACAACAGCACTGATGTGGTTATCAAATTTCTTACTAAAAATATTGTTACTAGGTTTGGAGTGCTATTTTCCCTGGTATGTGACAATGGCCCTGCCTTTTGATCTACTAAATTTATACAATGGGCATATGAGAATAAAATTATCTTGAAGTATTCCTCTAACTACTATCCTCAAGGAAATGGTGTAGCGGAATCTACTAACAAGAATCTATTAGAAGTGATAAATAAGTTACTTGAAAGTAATCCTAGAGACTGGCATACCCAGTTAAGATTTTCCTTATGGGAAGATCAAACTCGTATTAAGGTTTCTCTAGGAAGTTCCCCTTTTAGACTAGTTTATGGCCAAGATCCAGTTTTCCCCATACACTTATGGATACCTATTCTTAAGTTCATGCAGGAGTTTTATACAAGAGATGACCAGATTGAGGTAAGAATAAACAACCTTCTAAACATGGAAGAATAGAGAGATGCTACTCTACAACAGTTTTTCAAGCATCAGGCTGTTGTCAAACGCTGGTTTGACAAAAGAGCTAAGATTAAGGCATTCAAAATCTTAGATCTGGTGTTGCTGTGGGACAAAGCTAAGGAGAAAAAGGGTGATCATCAAAAATTTGATAGACTCTAGCTAGGTTCGTATCAAGTAGCCGAGATCTTGGGTGAGAACACTTTTCGTTTGAGCACCTTGACGGGAGAACCTGTTCCATTCCCAGTCAATGGGTAGTTTCTCAAGCATTACTTCGGATCGTAAAGGTTTGAGTTTCTAAATTAATTATATATATGTATTTTGTGTAATTACTGGTTCCTTGCTTCTGTTGTTTGTTTGTTTGTTGTTTCTTTCTTTCTTTTCAGTTTCTTTGTTGTTTTGTGTCTGTCTTGTCTTCTTCTTTGGGGATTCCTTTTTCTTTCCATCTTAAAACATTGGGGTTGTTATTCAAAGAATATTGTAGGCACGAGGAGAGGATTTTATTTAGGCATTTTTAGGCATATATGTTGAAAGATTTTGTTCTAAAATTCATGCCTTATGGTCATTTTAGCATGAGTCTAAAGGCTATTAGGAGTAAGGTATATTGTAGATAACCTCCTGAACTATCATTGAAATCTGTCACAAAATAGATAAAAACATCTAACTATAAAGTGCCTATTTATCTCAGGGTGATTATATCTTTGATTCAAGTGAAAAATATGTTTCCCCAAGACTATCATAGGATCCACTGTAGTTCTCAACCCACATCTTAGACTATTAAAGTCTTTGTATTGAGAAGGTTTTTGAAAAGAATTTTCACAAGGCCTATAAAAGAGATATAAAAAAAGAGAAGCACTACAATAATGGAAAAATCAATACTAAATAGGTAATTCAAGTATCTCTATTGGGACTATGGATGCCTGACTGGCAGTAGAGCAATGCTTTGAGAGAACTAGAGGTATCTCCATCGGGGATATGGACGCCTGACTGGCAGCAGAGCAATACCTAGGATTCCATTGCATGATAGTCAAAGGACTCAACTCATGTAGCTTGGATCATAGATATAGTTGTTTAGGTGTGGAGAAAGCTCAAATAAAGAAGGATGCACCATAAGCATGCACACACTTAGATTCAAGCAGTAATTTATGTTGGTTCTACATCTGAGATTCTAGCTCAACTTTACTTAAATATTCTGATCACACTTAAGTTAACATGTCTCATAAATTATAAGTTTTTGGGTGACTGAATTCTT
>VDFB02216757.1:0-28710 GCA_007258455.2 Sequoia sempervirens
GGATCGATCACCTTACCATTGCAAATAGAACCAAAACCATTAGATGTCACATTCTCCATCCTCCCACAGTTAAACCAATTTTGTGTGAAGTTAGGCCACCCATGGCTTCGCTCCATGAAATTTTTCCCTTCGATTGTACATAAAGGATTAAAGTTTCTCTTTGAAAATAAAATATTCACTATTCACCATAGTGGCTTCAACCCTTTGTCATCCAAAGGAAATTTTTATTTAGATTCCATTTAGCTTGAGCCCATGGAGCCTATAAAACAATGAGAATACTTGTTTTTCCTATCCAACCAAAAATTTCAAAGCAAAGAAAATAGCTAAATTCTCTCAAAAACATGACCCCACCAACTTCTCAACCTACCATCCTTGACAAAACTGTTCTTGAACCTAAGCAAGTCCCAAACAACCAAGATCAACCTAACATAGAACCTTCACCTACATCTTGTAAACGACCAAGAGATAATGAAAACAACCCTACCAAAACTCCTTGAGTAAAACATGTTTACAAAGTCAAAGAGAAAGTGATTGAACAACCTCCTGTGGTTCCTTTCATTCCTCCCATTAGGGAAGAAAAGAAACTCGTGGTAGATCTATTGAAAGGCACAAGACAATTGAGAGGGGGGGTGAATTAGTTGTCGCTAATCACATTCACAAATCTCAAACAATTATCAACTTCTCATCCACTTTATTTTGTTATTAAGTATGAACATGAAATGCAAATAACAAAAAGTAATATCAACACAAGAAACACTAGATTTATGTGGAATACCCAATAAGGGAAAAACCATGGTGAGGATTAACTCACAATATAAAGTAATAGAAAAATTGATTAAAAAGAGGCTCACTGCCAAAGGGCTCTCTACCCAAAAAGGACTCACTGTCTAGATACAAGGCTCACTACCTATAGATAGGACTCGCTGCCTATAGATACAAAATATAATAGAAAAATCCACCACAACAAATTACACACATCTGCATCCTTGATCAAAATATTGCAGACACCATCAACTCACTGCTTTCAAGAGTCTAATACATTAAAGTACTACTGCCTCAATTCACTTTCATAGACTCTTGATTCTCACACTTGTCGCATCTTTCTTGCATTCAATTGATAACAACTCGACTTGTATTTATACCATCTTCAACCTTAGAAACATTCTCCAAGGTCGGCTACACACACTTTAGATTAAAAATTCAAATTAGGTCAGCAACTCAATATTACCGTGGTGGAAGAGAATGAGAGCAGACCAATCCAACACTTAACCAAGACCCAATACAACAACTTAGATCAAGCACATGCTTCCTTAATTGATACTTATCCTACGCATGACATGTAAACACCAGGTTAGCCAAACCTAATGAAAACAAAAATGAAATCTTAAGTACACCCTTCCACAATGAGAAGATAACATGTGGACCACATATCACACTTCACCATACACTGAAACACATCTTAGATTCCTTCATATTCATCTGTAGCAAATGCAACAACCTTCATACACAAAATATTTTCCATTAGTCCATCTAGACTATACAGACACACACAGTAACTCTAAAACTTGTCTTCCGAAGCACCAAACCATGAACACCTTTGAAAAAATACAGATAACTCATTACAAACCATCTTCTAGATTTGTACAACCCGAAACAGACTAGTGGATGACTGCAGAGTAGATACATTTCTCCTAGTCATAGACAAACAACTCTATCAAACTAGATCACACGCTGGTGAACACAACATTCACTCTTCATTGAACTAGAAGCTATAATTTAGGATATATCACCCAAGGATTCCCATAAAAAACACTTTAGATCTACACAAGCATAGTATTAACACAAAAGGAATGCATAGCACAAACTAGAGCACATTCTGAACATACACAAAAAATTTTCTTCACTATTTCTCAAAATCACTTGGTAACTCATCATATCAGCACACCTACAACATCATAAAGATAGCTCCATGTACTCACAACATCTCTACAATATCTCAAATATACATGCACAACCTACAATCACTTATTTCCTTTCTCTGCAACAACCTATACTATGTTGACATCAATGAAAACACTACCATACTCATTCATACTTGCAACAATCTCCCCCTTTGTCATTGATGGAACCACATTATGTGAAAAAACACCAAAGACACAATACACATTCTGCTTTCTAGATTAGACAACCTACACAACATTCCTGCACTCTCAATATTCTTTCTTAACTTTTCTTTTTCACATGAATCTCTCCATGTTTGACATCAATGGAAAAGAACATAATTTTGATGACTCCCCCTTAGGAGTGCACCCACACATCTCATACTATAACAATGATACTTCCTACTCCCCCTCAGGAGTAGACCTTAGTCATTAATGTAGAAAAATGAAGAATCTATAGATCCACTGGACTGATGCACCTCCATGTCCACCTAGTTCAAAAAAAGGAGGGGTAGTAGCCCCCAATTTCTCTTGAGATACTCAAAAGTATTCTTCAGAAGAGTCTTAGTAAATATATCTGCAATTTGATCCTTTGTAGGCACATATTCCAGCCTAACTTCATTCTTCAACACCTTTTCTCTCAAGAAATGATATATGATAGATATGTTATTTGTCCTTGAATGCATTACTAGATTATTTGAAATATTTATTGCATTTGTATTATCATAGAAGATAGGGATAGGCTCATCACATGTCACTCCTATATCCTTCAATATTTGATTCATCCATAATACATGTTTGCAGCAAGATGTTGAAACAATATACTTAGCTTCTATAGTGGATAAAGACACTAAATCATGTTTCTTGCTTAACCATGAAACCAATCTTCCTACAAGAAAGAATGCACCACCAATTGTACTCTTCTGGTCATCCACAAAACCATCCCAATTTTCTTCAGTGTAAGCACTCAAAGTGAAATTAGTATCCTTAGGATACCATAAGCCATAATCTAGAGTGCCTTTGAGATATCTGAATATCCTTTTCACAATTGTAACATGTGCTTATTTAGGTTCTTCTTGAAATTTGGCAACCAAACATACTGCATGCATGATATTTGGTCTAGTAGCAGTAAGATATAATAGTCCACCAAACATAGATTTGTACATGCTCTAATCAACTTTAGGAGATTCATCATCTTTACTTATTTTGCATCTAGTCACCATAGCCCAGGTACAAACCAGTTTGGAGTCATCCATTCCAAACTTCTTCAACAACTCTTTAACATACTTTGATTGTGAAATGAATGCCCTTATCAGTTTGATTCACTTGAAGTCCAAGAAAGAAATTCAACTCACCAATCATAGACATCTCAAAATATTTTTGCATCTCCTTAGCAAATCTCTTGCACATACCTTCATCACATATTGCATCAAACTTTCCAAGGTTCTCATCATCTCTTTTAATATAACATCCACTTCCAAACACCTTAAAGAACTTAATAGTAGGAATTTTTCTAGTCCACAACTCATAAGAAGTTTTTGTGTTGTTACCTATCATTTGCACTCTATTAGAATATAAATAGTAGTGTGGATTGCTTCTCTCCAGTATACATCAGGTACATTTTCCTCTTTCATCATACTTCTTGCTACCTCTTGAATAGTATGATTCTTCCTCTCAACAACTCCATTCTGTTGAGGAGTTCTAGGAGTAGAAAAATGTCTCTTTATGCCATGCTCTTCAAAAAATGTATTAAACTCATTGGCAGTGAATTCTCCACCTCTATCAGACCTTAAACATTTGATTGTCAGGTTCACCTCATTCTCTACCCTAGCCTTGAACATTTTGAATCTATCCAGAGCTTTAGCTTTCTCCCTAAGAAAAGTAACCCATGTCATTCTAGAATAATCATCAATAAGGAGCATGAAATACCTGTCACCATTAAGAATTCCTATTCTTGTAGGACCACAAAGATCAGTATGAACCAATTCCAACATTCTGGTAGTTGATTTCTCTTTTCCTTTAAAGATGCATCTTGTTTGTTTTCCCAACTAACAACTTCTGCAAATAGTATTGGTAGGCTTTATGATTTTAGGTAGATCCTAGAAAAATTCTCTTGAAATAATCCTAATCAGATTGTCAAATTTTACATGTCCCATCCTCTGGTGCCATAGCCAACTTTCATTAACTTGAGATACAAGGCACTGACCATCAACACCCTTAAGCTAATAAATGTTTCCATGTGTTCTTCTTCCTACAACAATCATAGTTTCAGACCCTTTTCTGATCTCACAAGTATTATCTTGAAACATAAGCTTAAACCCTTTGCTACACATTTTTCAAACACTCAAGAGATTATTCCTTAATCCCTTAACACAATAGACATCATCAATACTATGTTTTGCATCCAAACTAATTGTTCCTTTTCCAACAATATTTGCACCAAAATTATCTCCAAACATGACTAATCCACCATCATACTTTTCAAGTTTAGTAAACTTACTTTTGTCTATGGTCATATGATTTGAGCAACCACTGTCAATCACCCAATAGTCTTCATCTTGTCTAGCATGAAAGGCAGCAACTAGAGTACCTTCCATTTCTTTCTTCTTTTTCTCCATACCACTTTCCCTTGCACATCTTCCATGGTTAGTAGATACTAATTTATTCTCTAAGGCTAGAAAAAAAGTACTCATCATTATCATCCTCAAAATTAGATTCATCATCAGAAATTCCAGCATTCTTCTCTACCATAGTATAATCTCTTGAACTTCTTATCCTTTTTGTCTTTATTGTCTCTGCTCTTCTTGTGTACAACTCTATTTGGACATCTTGAAGCATAGTGACCAATATTTCCACAACCAAAACATTTAAAAGGTAACATACCTTTGTACTTGTTAGTACCTTTCTTCAATTTCCTTGTAAATTTTGCTTCCAACTCCTTTGAACTATTACCATCTAAATCATCTACTGTCTTTGTAGCTTTAAAGGATAATTATGTTTTATCCTTTTCTTTTCCAAATTTCCTCATTTCAAATGTAGTCAAGGTATGCAGTCAAGGTGCCAAATAGTTGTTCTTTAGTGAACTTCTTAGGATCATACACTTCCTCAATGGATAAGACTTTATCACAGTATCTCTCCAGTAGGGTCATCGAAATATTTTCCATTACATCTTCATATATCAAAGTGCCACCTTGATTTTTGACTTCATTTACTGCAATATCAACCCTTTGAAAATAGCTTGTAGTATCTTCAACTTCTTCCATTTTCAAGTTCTCATATCTGTGCTCAGTTGTTAGCTTCTTTGAAAATTTGACTCTATGGTTTCCTTCATAGATATCTTCCAAACTTTTCCAAACTTCATAAGCAGTGCCCAAAGAAATAACTTTTTTATGCTCAGTCTTAGATAAAGTAGTATAGATTGCATACCTTGTTTTTTCATTTTCCTCATAGGAAGAAATCTCATCTGTAGAAGAAGGACCAATTGTTGGTGCAACATATTTTTTCTCAATAGCTTTTGAAGTCTTGTAACCAAGTGAGATCAAGTAACCTCTCATCTACACTTTCTATTCACTATAGTTAGATCCATCAAACACAGGGATTGACAATTTGTGCTCCATCAGATCTACCTCAAACGGTTAAGCTTTTCTTTGAGGAACCAAAGCTCTAATACCAATTATTGAAAGGCACAAGACAACTGAGAGGGGGGGTGAATTAGTTGTCACCAATCACATTCACAAATCTCAAGCAAATATCAACTTCTCATCCACATTATTCTGCTATTAAGTATGAACATGAAATGCAAATAACAGAAAGCAATATCAACACAAGAAACACCAGATTTATGTGGAAAACCCAATAAGTGAAAAACCATGGTGAGGATTAACTCACAATATAAAGTAATAGAAAAACCAATTACAAAGAGGCTCACTACCAAAGGGATCACTGCCCAAAAAGGACTCATTGTCTGGGTACAAGGCTCACTACCTATAGATAGGACTCACTGTCTAGAAGGGAGGCTCACTGCCTACATATACAAAAGATAACAGAAAAATCCACCACAAAAAAGTACACACATCCACAGCCTTGATCAAAAGATTGTAGACACCATCAGTTCATTGTTTTTAGGAATCTAACATGTTAAATTACTACTACCTCAATTCACTTTTACACACTCTTGCTTCTCACACTTGTTGCATCTTTCTTACATTCAATCTATAACAAATCAAATTGTATTTATACCTTCTTCAACCTTAGAAACATTCTCTAAGGTTAGCTACACACATTTCATATTACAAATTCAAATTAGGTTGACAACTCAACATTCCCACAGTGGAAGAGAATTAGAGCGGACCAAACCAACACTTAACCAAGACCCAATAAAACATCTTGGATCAAGCACATGCTTCCTTAATTGATACTAATCCTTTGTATGACTTGTAAACACCAGGTCGGCCAAACCTAATGAAAACACAAATGAACGTTGAAGTGCACACTTCCGAAATGAGAAGATAACATTTAGACCACATAACATGCTTCATCATACAATGGAACACATCTTATATGCCTTCAGATTCATCCATAACAAATGCATCAACCTTTATACACATAATAATTTCCATTAGTCTATCTAGATTGTACAAACACACATCTAGTAACTATGAAACTTATCTTCTGGAGCACCAAACCATGAATGCCTTTGACAAAACATAGATAACATCATTACAAACCATCTTCCAAATCCGAAAGACCTAAAATGAACCAAAAGAGGATTGTGGAGCAGATACATTTCTCCTAGTTATAGACAAACAACTCTTCCAAACTAGATCACACACCGGTGAACACAACTTTCACTCTTCATTAAACCAAAGGCTATAATATAGGACATATCACCTAAGGATTCCCATAAACAACACTTCAGATTTGTACAAGCATAGGATCAACACAAAAGAAATGCAAAGCACAAACCAGAGCATATTTCAAACACACACACAATTTTTTCTTTACTATTTCTTAAAAGCACTTGGTAACTTGAATCTGATGCAGGAGCATCC
Organism: Sequoia sempervirens; assembly: GCA_007258455.2. Classification (NCBI taxonomy): domain Eukaryota; kingdom Viridiplantae; phylum Streptophyta; class Pinopsida; order Cupressales; family Cupressaceae; genus Sequoia; species Sequoia sempervirens. The sequence goes on from VDFB02216757.1 coordinate 6,992, forward strand.
AGTGGTGTAAGGGCAATCTTGCATCACCCAAAAATAGTTAATTTTCAAGTTTCTCAATTTTTAGATGTTTTTATATTTTTGGATACCCTTTTCGTCATAATGAAATTCCCAGTTTACGGTTCTTCATTTCGGTTCTTGGGTTGAAAGATATTGCAGTTTTAGTTTCCCAGATTTGCACCTGAAAATCTTCCAAGTGGGATTTGAGGCACTTAGAGCTTCTGGAATGGCCCCAAAACTTGCTAAAATTGGCATAGAAAATTTTGAGCGCGTTCTTGACTTTGAGACCTTTCCAACGGTTCGAACGGTTCGCAAATCGGAGTCCTGGATCAAAAGTTATGACCCCGCGAAGTTGGCACACTTTCTAGAAGATGCCAATTCAAATGCTCTTTTGAATTTGAACTTCATGTTGTAAATTTTCGGCGCCAAACCGCCTAAACTCAAATTGAATGTTGTTTTGGCTCCAAACAAATGAGGAGCTCTATTTATGGGCGGGTTTTCTAATTTTTGGGTAACTTTTTGGGGACAAGCTCGCATATTGCGAAAGGGTTATTCTGTAGCTTTACGTAGCTTACATGTGTTACATAGGAACTTGGGATTTGAGATCCTCTACATGTAAGAAGTTCCATTTCTAAATAATAAGAATTATTCTCTCTAGTTTGTGGTTTATTTTTACGTGTCTTGAGCTGCGCCCTCATTAAGTGGTATCAGAGTGGGTTTTCTTGAGTATGTGAACAGATCGCCGATTGTGAGGCAGTTTGCACCAGGACCGTGGTTGTGGGTCAAGGTCAAGAAAGATGCCTCCAAGAGTGATGCCTAGTAGGTGTGGTGGTGCTAGAGGTAGTCGAGGCGGCATAAATGCTGGTGGAAGAGATGCACTGGCAGCCCTCCAGAGACAGATTGATGCATTACAAGAGTAGTTGAGAAGAGGGTTAAACCTAAGGGAGGAAAGTGAGGATGAAGGAGAGGAAGAAGGTTCAGATGTAGAAGAGGAAGAAGAAGCAATTGATCAAAACCAAATGCGACTAATAAGGGCCATTTTGAAGACCGAGAAAAGACCCAGAGCAGAGTGCTAGTTATTAGGAGTCGAACCCGGAAAGTTGATCGGCCGGATCCAGGGATTAGAATATTTTAGTATGAAATAAAGGACGAATTAGGTTAAAGTTCCAAAATGAAGCTAAGGGCCATACCGGTATTTGGTGGAAAAGGTCGAGATGGAAAAGAAATCGAAGAAGGAAAATTCAGATCACCGAGATGGGATGCATGGTAGAAAGCTAAAAAGCGGTTCATACCCGATTGGACTCTGAGAGAGTTAGGTCGCTGAAGAAATTACAAGGGTTGAAGTAAGAAACAGATTTGAAGAAAGAATATCGCGAAGATTTTCCGCAGGGATAATCATCAAAAGCGGGCCACATAGAGGCCAATAAGGAGAAAGGTAGCCGATATCTTAATGGGTTCTGGCCGAGCATTCGGGGAGGAGTTAAGCCTAGTCGGAATGACCACCGTGAGGGCGTGTATCAATTTGCTCAGAAAGGTGGAAAAGTTGAACAGGTGATGTAGAAAAAGGATAAGGAGGTCAAAGTGGAAGGGGCAGTGGAAGACCTTGAAGAAGCCGAAATGATGATGAAAAGAAAAGTGAAGATGTGGGTACCAGCCGAAACCAAAGGAATGACAACGCCCTCGTGATTAGCGGTGGTGATCAAAGAGGTAGAGGCGAGGAGATATGGACAAAAGATCACGGAAGAGGTGGTGGTTTGCACAAAGGAATATGTTTCGATTGTGGTGAAGAAGAACATCGAGCAGATAACAAGGAAAGAGATTAGATAAACCGAAGGTCGTGGAGGGTTAAAGAGATGAGGCAATCTAAACGATGGGATGATCTTTGAAGGGGAGAAGCCCTAGTGATTAGGAGGCCACGGTGAGAGGGAAAAGGAACCGGGAATAGAAGGAGAAGAAGAATTTGTTTCACACAAAGGTGCAAGTGTGAAGGAAAATCTTTGTGAGGTCATTATTGATGGTGGGAGCACCGACAATCACAGTGTCAGAAGAGATAGTCACAAAGTTGAAGCTGAAGATGGAAAGACACCCGCATCCGTATCAGATTGCCTAGTTGTAGGAAGACCACAAAGTTTTGGTCAATGAGCAGTGCCTAGTAAAGTTCAAGATCAGGAGCTACCATGATGAGGTACTCTATGATATCATCCCCATGGATACATGTCACATGTTGTTGGAGAGGCCATGGCAGTTCGATGAGCGCTGCCATTTGGTGGCCATGCAAACACTTATTCCTTGACAAAGGATGGGGTTCGTCACAAGTTGAAACCCCTAAAGGAGACCGAAGAAAAGGTATGCAGTAGTGCTATAATTTGTTATGTAGATGGAAGAAATTTTTTAGAAGGTATGAAGCATAAGCATGTGTGTTATGCATTGATTCCTAGAGTGAGTAAGGAGGATAGTGAGAAGGTTCCAGAAGAAATTTCTGGGATGTTGGATGAGTTTCATGATATTGTTTTTGATAATGTACCTGAGGGTTTACCACCAATAAGGAAGATCAGTCATCAGATTGACTTGATTCCTGGAGCCAGTTTTCCAAATAAGGCAGCTCATAGAATGACTCCAGTAGAAAATGAGGAGTTGAACAACAAGTTCAAGAGTTGTTGAGAAAGGGTTTGATACGAGGAGTTTGAGCCAGCCAATGCGGTACCTACGGTGCATAGCACCAAGAAGGATGGTGGAGATGTTAATGCAGTTCGAGGGGAGCCATAAACAAGAAAAAAATCAAGTACAGATTTCCCCTACCAAGGATGGATGACCTAATGGATTGTTTGAGTGGAGCTTAGTACTTCACAAAAGATTGATCTGAAAAGTGGATATCACCCGGATCAGGTTGAAGGGAGATGAATGGAAAGGCGCATGCAAGACCAAAAGAGGGCTTTATGCAGTGGTTAGTCATGCCTTTTGGGCTAACCAATGTACCGAGCACATTCATGCGGCTCATGAACGAGGTACTAAAAGAATTTCTAGGAAGCTTTGTTATTGTGTATTTAGATGATATTTTGATTTTCAGTAAGACGTTGGATGAGCATCTGATGCATATTCGGAGAACCTTTGAAAAGTTAAGAGAAGAGAAATTGTTGATTAATCTGAAGAAGTGCAGTTTCGTAAAGAGGGAGTTAGTGTACTTGGGGTTTGTTGTCTCAGCAGAAGGTCTCAAGATGGACCCAGAGAAGGTGAAGGCTATTCTGGAATGGCCTACCCCAAGAACTGCTACCGAGGTGAGATCTTTCCATGGTTTGGCTAGTTTTTATAGAAAGTTCATTGAAACTTACGGTAGTATTTGGACCGAGGCGGAAATGAGGGATGAAAAAGAATTCAAGTGGATCACTAAGAGCAACAAAAGTTTTGAACTGTTGAAGCAGAAGGTGATAGAACAACCTGTTCTAGCCCTCCCAGATTTCAACAAGGTGTTTTAGGTGGATTGTGATGCCAGTGGTTGTGCCATTGGAGTAGTGTTGAGCCAAGAAGGTAAGCCCATTGCCTGTTTCAGTGAAAAGTTAAATGATGCAAAGAGAAAGTATTCTATATATGATCAGGAATTTTATGCAATAGTTCAAGCATTAAAGAAATGAAGACATTATTTGTTGCCAAAGATTTGTTCTATATCACGATCATGGGGCCTTCGCAGTACATAAATAGTCAAGAAAATTAAATCAGAGGCATATGAAATGGGTAGAGTTTTTGCAGAGTTATACCTTTGTTTTGAAACATAGGGGTGGGAAGTCAAATAGGGTTGCAGATGCCTTAAGTAGGAGGCATACATTGATGACAAAGATGCAGATTGAAGTGGTTGGGTTGAATGAACTCAAGACACTGTATGCAGAAGATCTTGATTTTGGAGAGGCTTGGAAAGCTTGCAAGAACACATTCTGATTAAGGCAGGACAAGATGGCTAAGATTTCATAATCGGGATGGCATGTTATTTAAAAGGGGGAAGTCAATTGTATCTGAGGAGTTCCATGAGAAAACCTGATAAAGGAGAAGCATAGTGGAGGAATGGTGGGACATTTTGGTCGGGATAAGACCATTGCCATTATCAGTGAACATTATTATTGGCCTCAGTTATCACAAGATGTGAAGAAGTTTGTGCAGAGTTGTAGGGTGTGTCAGATGGCTAAACGAGTGAGCCAGAATACAGGCTTGTATTAGCCCTTACCTGTACCAGAGAGGCCTTGGGAGGATATAAGTATGGACTTTATTCTTGGTTTGCCAAGGATGCAAAGAGGGAATGATTCAGTATTTGTGGTAGTTGATAGGTTTTCAAAGATGGCACATTTCATTCCATGTCAGAAGACCCATGATGCAGTCCACATTGCTGACCTTTTCTTCAAAGAGTTGGTGAGGCTACATGGTCTGCCAAAGAGTATTGTTTCAGATCGTGACACGAAATTTGTGGGGTACTTTTGGAGGACCTTGTGGAAGAAGCTGAAGACAGAGTTGAAGTTCAGTTCTGCACACCATCCACCAATAGATGGGCAGACAGAGGTTGTTAACAGGAGTCTGGATAACCTACTGAGGTGTTTGGTAGGAGATAAACCCAAGGGATGGGACTTGATCTTACCCAAGGCAGAATTTTCTTACAACAATTCTATCAATAGAAGCACAGGTAGATCACCATTCCAGATTGTGTATGGAGGTAGCCCAAGAACAGCTCTAGAATTGAGGAAGATGGACCAGGAGAAGAAAATAAGTGCTAAAGCCGAAGATTTTGCAGAACACATCAGGGATATACATGAGAAGGTACAAGAACATATTAACAAGATGAATATGCAGTATAAGGCTAAGGCAGATCAGAAAAGGAGGTATAAGGAGTTTCAAATTGGTGATGAGGTGATGGTCCACTTGAGGAAAGAAAGGTTTCTAGTGGGAACATATAATAAATTGAAGATGAAGAAGTTCAGTCCCTGTAAGATTTTGCAGAAGCATGGTTTAGGGAATGCATATGAGGTAGAGTTGCCTGATGGAATCAACATTTCCCTTGTGTTCAATATTTCAGATTTGATAGAGTATCATGAAGGTGGCACAGAGGAAGTACCAATGATGGAATAGTGTAGGATTCCAGCACCTACTTCAAAAAAGGAGGAGATTGAAGCAATCTTGGATAGTCGTGTGGGAAGGAGTACTAGAAACAGGCAGTATGAAGAATATCTGGTGAAATGGAGAGGAAGGCCTATCGAAGATTCTTCCTGGCTATCTAAGGTAGCGGTTGACCGGTTGGGTTTTCCTTAACCATCTGAGACATGACGAGGTCACTTCTCAAATTACCCTGGGTGTCTGATGCAGGAGCATCCAATGGTGTAAGGGCAATCTTGCATCACCCAAAAATAGTTAATTTTCAAATTTCTCAATTTTTAGATGTTTTTATATTTTTGGATACCCTTTTCATCATAATGAAATTCCCAGTTTACGGTTCTTCATTTCGGTTCCTGGGTTGAAAGATATTGCAGTTTTAGTTTCCCAGATTTGCACCTAAAAATCTTCTGAGTGGGATTTTAGGCACTTAGAGCTTCTGGAATGGCCCCGAAACTTGCCAAAATTGGCGTAGCAGATTTTGAGCGCATTCTTGACTTCGAGACCTTTCCAACGGTTCGAACGGTTCGCGAATCGGAGTCCTGGATCAAAAATTATGACCCCGCGAAGTTGGCACACTTTCTAGAAGATGCCAATTCAAATGCTCTTTTGAATTTGAACTTCATGTTGTAAATTTTCGGCGCCAAACCGCCTAAACTCAAATTGAATGTTGTTTTGGCTCCAAACAAATGAGGAGCTCTATTTATGGGTGGGTTTTCTAATTTTTGGGTAAATTTTTAGACAAGCTCGCATATTATGAAAGGGTTATTCTATAGCTTTCTGTAGCTTGCATGTGTTGTAGAACTTGGGGATTTGAGATCCTCTACATGTAAGAAGTTCCATTTTCTGAATAATAAAATTATTCTCTAGTTTGTGGTTTATTTTCTGTGTCTCGGGTTTGCGCCCTCATTAGAATCATATTTGCACAACTGCAACATCATAAAGATAGCTCCATGTACTCACAACATATCTACAGTATCTCAACTATACATGCACAACCTGCAATCACTTGTTTCCTTTCTCTGCAACAACCTATACTATATTGAAATCAATGAAAACATTAATGAAAACACCACCATACTCATTCATACTTGCAAAATGATCAACCCGCTCCTACACAAACATAACTTGGAAACAATACTAAAATAAACAAAGGTACTAGAGAGAACAGGCATAGATGTTGTGCCCTTTTTCGTAGGACACACAATGACTTAAACAAATAAAATCAAGATCCAAACCTGACTGAAGCAATGCATGATGATTCTACCCTTGCCCTGAAACAAAACAATTCAATACTACAACCACATCAAGAGTTGAACTCTTCTATGGAAATTATCCTTTGACCTCCTATTGTGATTAATTTGGATGATGATGATGAGGTTGCTAAAATTGACAAAGAGGTGCATAATGAATTGAATACATTTTTTTCCTCTTCCATTTGCTTAGATGACAAATCTCTTACAAAGAGTATTGAACCTAGTACTTCCCTTAGTTTGACACTTGCTCTTATCCCTTTGGCTAGTTTCTCATCTTTGACATATGACGAACAAGATTGGGAGGCGGATGACCTACTCATAGGTTAACTCACCTGTGCCTTACTATTATTTTGCATTATTTCCTTTTCCTTTCTTGTTTGTGATTGCATGTGCATAATGTGATCCCCTGTGATGTTCTATTTGATGTTATCTCTCTCTTTGTGGAATTCCTCTATTTTTACTTTCATTCTTCTTTATGTCATCAATATTTTACTTTTCACTTTTCACTCTTTTCACTTGTCTTGTGTTTTCCTTTTGGGGATGACATAATGCATCAAGATGTTCATGTCTCTTCCATGTTGACCCAAAAGGATTTCTTTTTCCTTTGCCTTTTCATTTTCTCTTTTTCTCTTTTGTCTTGTGTTTTCCTTTTGGGGATGATGCAAGGTGTTGAGAAATTTATGTCTCTTCCATATTGACCCAAAATGATTTAATTTTCCTTTTCCTTTTCATTTTCTCTTTTTATCTTTTTTCTTGTGTTTTCCTTTTGGGGATGATGCAAGGCATTGTGACATTTATGTTCCATGTTGACTTGAAAGGCTTTTTCTTTGTTTTCACTCTCTTTGTGTCATTATTCTAGTTCTATGTGTATTTGGGGGATGATGGTAGCTTTGAGCTCTCTAAAAACATTGTAGTAACGAACATACTGAACCCAAACCCATAGATCCCTTATGTGTTTGGTGTTTTCATTTTGGGTGCAATCCCTCTCTTTTCTTTTTCTCTTACATGATGTAGCTTTACTTGGAAACATATGACTTGGAATAGGAATTTCCAAGTTGGCTCTCATGTATTTTTTGTTTGCATTTATCATTTTCTACTTTAAAGTAATTTCTCATAGTATGGTGCTTAGAAATTCCTTTAAAGTGGGGGCATACATTAGCATTATTATTTTGCATTTCTCTTTTTCATGGTTCTTGGTGTAGTTTTCTTATTTCATATGATGTTTTTTTCGCTTTGTGAATGACATTGGGTGTGATGTCCTTCAAGAGTGTGATCTATCTTAGCATATTACATTCCTCTTAGTGGCTTGATGTGACAGACTACATCCCCTAAGTTGTGAATTTTATGTTCTTTGATTGGTCCTCTCTTAGAGACATTAGGCACAATGTTCCCTAAGTTAAAGACCTCAAATGAATTAAGCAAATCTCCTTTGAAAATTCTTTGCATGTTTCATTTTGCATTTGTTGTTATATGGCCACCTTGCATAATACAACTTGCATGCCTATAGAGCCATCATGTTTGTTCATGAGCTCCAAGCATACAAAGTTTTTCTTGTATCATGGAGCTTGAAAATCATTTTTGTGTGGCACCTTATTAAAGTTATTAGGGGGTATAACTTTGGTATGGTTTGAGCGGGAAGCCTGACTAAGGAATGAATTTCCCCACAACCACTTGCATGTGTGTGTGAGTGCATACCAACCATAGGTATATGTTTCTCACCTTTTAGGACTTCACACCCAGTGGAAAGCCAGGAGTTTCATTGCCTCAAAGTGAGTATGCATTTTGTGAACAAATAGCCTAGATCTTATCCACATCTCGATGGACAAACGGTTGAAGCTTGATCCAATTTTCTTTTATCTTTTTCAGCTTTTTTCTTTTTCATCTTTGATAGTGCATGCTTGTGCCTTGTTATTCTTTACATCATTCTAATGTGTGTTCTTTTGTGCCTATGTTGGTTTTCCATGTGATCTTGATCTTGGGGGCTTGATCACCCCTCTTGATCATTGTTGTCTCATGTTATTGACATTGGTATATTTTAACCCCTCTTGATCCATTATTTTCTACTTTAGTGTGATTTTGAAGCAGGTTCATCCTCTCACTAAAGTGGGGGCTAAATGTAGTGTAGAAAAATGGGCCCCTTTACATTTTCACATTTGTTTGGGCCCTTATGAACTAATGGATTTTAATGGTACCTTGCTAAAGTGTTGTGAAGTGTTGTAACCCACTTTTGCACTTTTCTAGGGTTTTATCAAACATAATAAACCTATTTTTAATGAAAATCAACATTAATATTTCCTTATTTAGAGTGTTGTAAAGTGTTGAAAAACACTTTCACACTTCTCTAGGTTTGTCATTAATAAGTATGCTTTCTCATGCTTTAATTGGCCCCATTTTACATCCACAAGCCTCATTTATTGCATCTTTTCAAGGATAATCTCAACACCAGTCATAATAACCCAATCATAATTCAGATGTTTCTTGCTTGTGTGGCCTAGATTTAGGGATCTAGGATTCATTTTCCACCTTGGGTGAATGGCTCCCACTTGGATCTTTTGGCCTCAAACCAATTTTCACACATTTCTAAGAAATTTTCATTTTTGTTCCCATACATTATAATGTCTGATGGGACTCATTCGCCACCTTGGGTGAATGAGTCCTGTGTGACCAAAATTCAAATTTAATTCAAATTTTTGGTGTGATTTTATTCTCCTAGATCTAATGTCGTGTTTTAGTGTTCAATTTTGGGAATTCTTACATAATTAAGTATAAATACAAGGTTCTTTCACTCATATTCAACACCTAGTATTCAAGAGATTTCACAAGAGCATTCAAGAGTCTTAAAAATCACAAATTTGTCTTCTAATTTGACTGCTATCATCACTCTTAAGACATTTACCTACACCACAATCAATGCACATTCATGCCCACTCTAATAAACTACTAAAGTTCTAATCTCATTTCCTTATATTAGGCCTCCTACTTAAAATTTAAGTTCTATTAACAATCTAATATCTTTATACTAAGTTCCAAGCTCTCTTTTGATTACTCACTATTAGACAGGGAAATTTGAAAACCAAAGTAGCTAAGATCAAGTAGCAACCATTCTACCTAAAATCTAAACCCAAAATCCCAAATCTAAGGCAAGAAAATACAAATGATAAGGAAGAAATCAAATGAGCATCAAAATAAATAGCAACTCCCCTATTAAACTTGGTTCATCTTCCTTGCCTCTCCTTAAATCTTCTTTTGAAAGCTTTCCCATAGTTTCAAAGTATTTGAACACCTACAAGTGAGTGATATGGTAGCACAAATGTTGGAGAATGTGGTTGTAAAACCAAAATGGAGGAAAAGGCCTTCTTTTATAGAAAATATTTTTGAATGGATGGACAAGATCAATCTTCTAGAAATATGCTAAGATCAACAATGGATGATTCATGCACCACAAAGTAGTGGGATAGGGATGGCTATGAACGAACGGTCAAGATCAAAAGAATACCAGAGGGAATTAATGGACCAGATTCGAAAGGAGGAAGTGGAGGGAAGGTAGTGGAGGAATTAAATAAATTATTTAATTCATGGAAGGAATCTTTGACCATATTTTCAATTTGGTAAAAGATATGGAAGAATAAATAATTAGTTTAGATTATTTAACCATAGAAGAATGAAAAGATTAATGAATAGATAAATAATTAAGAATAATTATTTAACTATAGACAAATACTGGAAATCGAATAATTTAATCATAGAAGGAAAGAGTGTTAGTGATGCAATTAAATAAATACTTAATTTATTTAATTGATCAAAGGGAAATAAAGACCAGGAAATGAATTAATTAAATAATTAAAAATTATTTAATTAACAGAGGAACGTGAACAATGACAATAATTAAATAATTAAAATTATTTAATTACACAAAGAAGAAGACCAAGACGATGGAAAAATGACGCTCACAGACTAAGACATTTTCAATGTCTACACTCACTACTCAATTGAGTCTCACTCATCAATTGAGTCTAAAAAAATCATTATAAAGGTGCTGCTTAAAAAGAAACCCATTACATATATCACCTTTTTATGTTCTAATCCCATTACTAAATAAGGATGACCTAATGAAACATTTATCATTTTTAACTTTCCTTCATCAATTTTAGGGCATCTAAAAGAATTATCTTCTTTGGTACCAATAATTTTTTGTTCACTAAGGATCAACATGGTCTCAAATCACAAAATGTGTATATAGGTACTTAGGGAATGATTACATCCAATCCCTTTCTTCAAAATAAGTCATAGGATCTATCCCTATTATCCTACACATAAAATATAATCTAGCTCTAATTTTAATAGAATTTTTACCACCTCAGACTATGGAATATAAGTAAATAAAGCTCGATGGTGTTATTTCACAACTTCTAGGATACATTTTTCCTCAAGCATTGTTACATCGGCTAAGACTGCCAATTCAACCTTTGTCTTCATGCAACAAAGAAACCTTAACCAATGACCATGTGCCATCACAATATACATGTTTGGACTTGATGGAGAATACTATCAAAAGTACAACTCCAAAATCTTAGTAAAACTCTAAAAATTTGTCAAAAGAACCAAAAACACACAAGAAAGGAAAACATATATTTTTAGGTGATGCAAGATTGCATGACAATTAAAATTCTCTTGCATCAAAAATGAAAAGAGGAAAAGGGGAAATAATGCACTTTTTACCCTTACATTTTCTTAGAAATCTAACATTTAATTAAATAACCTTTTAAAATTTACCAATTGAAATGATAAAATATAAAAAATATATCTATTATGTTTTTTTTTTTTTTTTAAAATAATTGTATCTTGCTTTTTTATTTTTATATTAAAAATAGGAGCGCATGTTAAATTCCTATAATATATGTTTTCAAAATTTATCTTAAATAAAAATAGCAACAAATTATCATAATGCATATTAAAGGGCCAAAATACACCCTTAGAAGTTAGAAACACTAATGAGATGAATAAGTCACTTAAATATAATCAATACACCTAGACTAGAGAGACATGTAAATGGAAAATCATAATTGAAAATGTCAATGGAAAAGGTGTGTAGCTATATCATTATGTTGTATTGATTGATGTATTGTATCTAAAACTTACTTGTATTGAATCTAGAATTAGAATGTTGTACTCACAACTATGTTAGACCTAACCATATTGCTCTATGACCTTTTCACATAATTGCTTGTGTTATCCTATATGATTATCATGATCCCATTCTTGCACAATTATTACATTGTTTGCACCCATGAAATTTAAAATTTGATTTGTCTTAGATGTCTAAGTGGAGAATGTGTTGTTGAGGAACATGTTCCAAGTGTTTATTATGTGAGTACATTGAACCTAGACTCCAATTAAACACTTTAGTGTGCAAGATGATGGGTAATGGTTAAATATTTAAAGTAGGTATGTATAGAATAAGTGGAAATTAAATTTGAGCCTAGAAAAATAACATTACATCAATGATCTTATCCAAGAAATATGAGCCCACCAATAATCACATCTAAAATATATATATATAAATAAAAATATAAACTATTGAAATGAATAAAAATAAATAAAAAATACTTTAATAACATGAAGTTTCCACAGTCTATGATAATAATGTAATAAAACTTCTATATTTTGACAATGTGATAATTTAAACACCATCTTTTAATTAAACCAAAGGTGTTCCTTATATGAAGTGAATGACCTACTTTTAAAAATCAACGGTTGAAAATTGTAGAGAAGAATAAAAGATTGTTGAAATGATCTCAACCATCAACTTTTTTAAAATATTAAAAGATATAATATATAATTAAAGAGAAAACACTACATTATTATCTAGTCTTAACTTTAAATTAAGAAAAGATAGGATAACAAGTTGTTTTCTTTTAAAAATTTTGAACTTAGATTTTTATATAAATAATAATAAGTTTTCAATAAATAGATATATTTTTCAAATAATAATATTAATAATAATAAATCAATAAATTAAAAATTGGCTTTTTATCTTTTGTAATACCCCTCATGTTACTGCTTGTTTTGGACATTCTTTGTGGTCTTGTTTGGCACATTGTGGTTTTGATGACACGGTTGATATTATGTTGTGGTAGCTTAGACTATTACTGATTATATACTCTTATGATGCCATGGATATTATGATGACATTTTATTATGATTGTTTTGATGGAGTTATTTGGAATGCAGTAGACTAGAGAATAGTAATTTATGATGTGATGCAAATTAATGTAAATTTATAATGCATTAGATGATGATATGATTGGTGAGGGGACAGGTAGCATCACTCGTTCGTGAGCGCCCTACTACACTACAAATCCTTCTCATGATGCTTTGTAATTGATTATATGTATATATGTGGTGTATCACCTTGTTGGATGTAGGCTTTGCAGGAATAAGACTAGAATCCACCTATTTCGATAGGTCTGGGAAAGCAATGTACCAACCCAACGACAGGAAGTTGAACAAAGGTGACATGGAAGTAACTCCATTCCAAGGTGTTAACAGTCTTGTACCTTCTTGGTTTGTGCGTCTTAGTCACTGTCATTGTGTTGTTGCATTGGTCTTTGTAGGTTATTGTGCTTTCATGACTTATTTAATGTGGTGTATGATTTTATATTGTGATTTAAATAATTAAACAATTAATAAAATAAAGTATAAAGTAATAAATAAATAAATAAATAAATGTTGTAGTAGTTTGCGAAAATATTAAATGTGTTTTGAAGAAAATTTTGAAAATGGCTATTTTTAATTATTTTAATGTGCATATATTTATTTAATTTGGTTGTGGAAATGATAAATAAATAAATAAATAAAAAGCTCAATCTTTTGTGGATTCGAATGTATTTGAATTTTATTTTTATGACTTTTGGTATTCACTGGAAGAGGAAAAGGAAGAGACTTCTTGTGTGAGATTTTATTTAGAGGATTTTTGGGTTGGTAGGGGGTTGCATTCTCTTTCCAATAGATTTTGGAGAAATTTGATAGTCATTTTTCTGTTATTGTATTGCATTCTTTCATTATTCTGAGAATTCATTGAGGAATAAGATTTGAGTTGAGGGAGGATCTCAGAGCTACTACTGGAAACATTCGTTGGCGGAGGATTGGATCGGCAAAAGGGATAGAGCTTCTACAGATCTTCTTCAAACACAGGACGCTAGGTTCTTTTCTTATTTATTTGTCGTAGCATCAAATAAAATAGTAATCGATAGGAATTGTTCTCTGCTGGTTTTTAGAAATGTTCTGGACTGTTATTTAATTGAAGGAAATTTTACCAGGGTTTGGGGTTGTAGTTTATTGAATGAAATCATTTGCTGAGTTTTGGATTGATTTGAAACCTTGGTTGGAATTTTGGAAATAACCAGTAATACTGTGACTTGTTTTGGAAAATATAATAAATCAAATTAGGAATAATCTATTTACTGTGAAAACTGGGTTGTGCATATTCTGGTTTATACATGTATTTCATAATTATATTTTATATAGAAACATACACAATAAATGGTACAGTGTATATTCTTCTCTGTTTTCAAAGTATTCAAAATACAATATATATATATATAAGTATATATATATTATATTAGATATATATATATACCCATATAGATATATATTTATAAGTGTTGAATATAAATATATTTTTTGAAATTCATAGTTCACCAAATTTTTCGTCAGTTTATTATATTTTGTTGATGTTATTAAACCACAGACTGAGTGGTGGTCTGGCCTCAGCCGTACCCACCACCCAGCCGGTCGTGGTTGGTGCGGCAGCCTACGGGCTACCACGATAGTACTTCGGACTGCTGTGACAGTCCATAGACTGTCCATGGCAGTCCGTCGGACTGCTGTGACAGTCCGTAGATTGTCGCAGCTGGGCTTTCCCTTCCATTTTTTTTTTGTATGGGATTTACTCCCATTTGAAATTATATATGTTATTATTAGTAAAACGAAATTTCCTTATGGTTTTTTTATGCACATATAAACTTATATATATATATATTTATAATTATATATATATATTCATTAATTCATTTCGTTGATTTAACTGTTGCAGTAATTATTTAATTTTGTCAATAAACATTCTGTTTCTTTTTCTGGTTAAAATAAAACAGAATTTGGTTATAGTGGAAATAATAAAATAGAAAGAATTTTTTTTTTTTGTTATGGATTTATTCAATTACAAACTTTGAGAGGATAATTTAGTAGGAAAATCAACTTATGGTTATATGATAGCATTGATTATTTAATTCTTGTTTAGTGTGAATATTTTGGGAATGAAATTTATTATGAAATTTAAATAAGTTATCTTTTTATTTTAATCTTTATGAAGTTGAGTTTTGTAGGTTTGTTGGGTTTGGGACATTGTGAGTTCATTGATGTGGGAACCCTTTTTGTGTTAACACTGTAGTCTTCCAGAGGATTGTGAATTTGTTGAATTTATATCTCTTCATCTTGAGTTCTGTTAAGTTGAGTATTACGAATGGGGTGTACCGAGTTATGAGACTTTGTTATGGTATTTTATTTGCGAGATGAGTTATGCCTCGTGTAATATTTTTGTTGTTGTTTTTCGATGTTTAAGATTGGAATGGTACAACCCCTATTTCTTTTTGGTTTTGGTTGGGTCTCTAGGGAGAGTGGCTCCTCGTGGGGGTCAGCGCCCCGTTTAAGGGGAAGGGCTCAGGATAACCCATGAGTGAGTTAGTAAACAAGTGAAAACTTAATAATTAACTTAGGAGGGTTGGGTAGTAATATCATTTCAAGATTTTAAAATGGATGCCTCATCTTTATTAGTGCTTCCGCAGACTAATGGAAGGCTAAGAAGGCCGTGGTTGGCAAGGTTGTGACCTTGTCTCCACGAGAGGTCTACAGCTCCGCATGAGTCACCCTATGGACCGGCGCCTCTAGTTGGGAGGAAGGGCACAGGATAGCCATAGATGGGACCGACGCCTCCAGTTAGGAGGAAGAGCATAGGATAGCCCATGTAGGACTATGCGATGACACTCTCCCCTAGTTGCCCATGTGTTTTATTTTATTGTGTTCCTCTGGAAGGGGGTTATGGGAGTTGGATTGGATTGTTGATTAAATAAATTTAAATTGATTTATGATTTATTGTCTTAATACATCTTTGGTGTACTTTGTGGTTTTGTTTGATCTCA
The DNA here is from genome assembly GCA_007258455.2 of Sequoia sempervirens. Classification (NCBI taxonomy): domain Eukaryota; kingdom Viridiplantae; phylum Streptophyta; class Pinopsida; order Cupressales; family Cupressaceae; genus Sequoia; species Sequoia sempervirens. The sequence continues at coordinate 22,569 of VDFB02216757.1, forward strand.
TTGTTATTCAGGATCTTGTACTCTTATGGTATTATTGTACGATGTTATTTGTTTCATTGTAATTTGGAGTATTGTGTTATGGTTCTATGGTGGTACTTTTTGTATACTTGTACGTCAGTCTTGGTCAGTTGACATTCTTGGTCGGAGTTACTTCTCTGTCACCTTTTAGCACGGGGGTGGTTAGGTGGAACGTGCTCCGCACACCATTGGGTTCCCCATCAGCGTTTGTTGGCCAGTCTCATCCAGTTGAAGATTTGTTTTAGTTGATCTCTATGTATTTTGATAATCTTGTATTTTGTATTCATCCCACATGATTGGGAAACATGATGTAAATTATGGTTATGGATATGTTGTATATTTAAAAGATGATGTAATGTAAACTCCAACTTTGTATTCTTATTTGGTTATGTGATTTCTTATGGTTTTACCTTATGATGGAATCTATGTATATATATCTAATCTTGTCATTAATAGTTCCTTTGTACTTAGAATGTTATCTTGAGTTGATGTTTTGTAAATGTTATTTCGATATGACCTCGTGTGCCCCAAGGAACATAGTCAATTATGTTATTGGTATTGTAATGAAGTTTATGTTCATATACATGATTATTTAATATTGGTTATATTGATTTATTGTTGTTCTAAAAAAAAAATATTTGTGCTTTAATGTGGTTGTTCTTTGGGGCTTGCACGGCAGGCGTTACAACTTGGTATCAGAGCCAAGGTTGCAAATGCTGGGGTCTTTGGTAGTATTGTCCATTAGGCAACCTTTGCATTTTTCTCTTGAGCTCTTATGTATCTTTGTCTTGTTGTGTAGAAGCATCCCTAGAGGCAGAGGTAGAGGTAGGGGTAGAGGCAGGGGAAGAGGCTGAGGTGGTGGCGATGGGGTCAGCCAAGCTGAATCCTTCACCTCCGTTCTAGGTCGAGTCGAGGAGCCTTGAAGGAATTCTTAGAAACGGTCTGTCGGTGGTGGAAAAATCCCTATGACTAGAGGTTGGATGGTTGGATGCGGCATCTTCTAGGTGAGCTTCTTAATAGATTGGGTCCTGGGCAGTGGGGATGTAGGTTGAGAAATAAAGGTCTCCAAGGCATAGGGGAGGCTGCGGTTGGCCGGGGATCTGCATTACTTGGCGAGGTCATATGAGGATTTAATGAGAGGCGCTCATCTACCTACCGATATGGCTCACGGAGGAGGGTTGGAAGCCAAGACTGGTTAGTGATTTGGGCCGATGCCATGAAATGCACCCCCTATGGTAGTATACCAAGGCTTCGATGTCTTTGTTATGCATTTGTGGGGTTTCCGTCCACTTGGTGAGCAGCTTGAGGAAAAGAAGTTGCATATGGATGCTCGGTATGTGGTCACTTGGGAGTTTTTCTTGGGAAAGGTTCAAAGGCTCGCTTCCCTCTCGGATCATTGGAGGCAGCGTGGGGCGAGATAATTCAATCTTAAGCAAATGGCAATGTCAGTAGAACAGTATGAACGCCGCTTCTATGAGCTGAAACAGTATGCAGGGATTAGCCATTATGAAGGGATGTTGGTTCAACACTTTGTTCAAGGTTTGAACGCACGCATCAGTGGTGGTGTAAGGGTCTTCGAACCTAAGACCATGGAAGCTGCTGTCGAGAAGGCTCGCTTGGTAGAGGAAAACTTGGCTATGGCCTTGGGTTGTCATGTAGGAGTTCAGATTGGTAGTGTGCCCACTCCTAGAACTAGTTCTCAAGGGGGTCAGACACAGTCAGCAGGACCTTCTAAGAGCCATTTTGGGCCTTCAAGAGGGGGTTAGCAGCAGCAATCTCAGCCTAAGCACAAGAATGCTACTTCTCAGCAGGGTGGTCACTTTCAGTTTCGCAGGGATCGGAATCGGAATCGTGCACATCAGGAGTAGCCTGCTTTGAGTTTTCAGTCTCCACCTAGTCGTGGGAGTTTCCAGCAATCGAATGCTCCATCTGGGGGAAGAGGTTTTGGTCAAGGTTCTGGATGTTTTTCGTGTGGGTAGCAGGGGCATATTGCTAGGATGTGTTCTCAAAAGAGCGCTTCAGAATTTAGTCAGAAACCAGCTATGTCTGAGCCGACAGTGGGAGACATAGGGAGATCTCACCGAGTCTTCGCAACAGTGGATAATTGGCAGGCGGATCATCAGAGCACCTTCATTGAGACTACAGGTTCATTACATAAGTTTAACATTTCAGTACTTTTTGATTCTGGTGTATCTGATTCTTTTATCTCTCCTTTAGTTGTTGAACAATGTAAACTGGGGGCAATAAAGCAAAGCGAAAAGTGGTAGGTTGAATTAGCTTTAGGATCCAAGGTTGTGGTCGAGAAGTTGGTACAGGGTTGTAGGTTAGAGTTAGGGGCAATGTCAACTAAGGTGGACCTCAAAATTCTTCCACTTGGTTCTTATGATGTGGTCTTGGGCATGGATTGGTTAAGCTCTCATCGTGCTTTGATAGATTGTCACCATAAAGCAGTGCGGTGTGTGGATGATTTTGGTAAAGAGGTGGAAATTGTGGGTGTTTAGAGGCTTGTTTCCTTGAGAATGATCTCAGCTATGCAGTTAAAAAGGTGTTTTCATCAGGGTTGTCAGCTCTTTGTAGTATCGGTTAGTGACCTTGAGTCTGAGGGTAGCTATGAAGTGTCTTTGAATGATTACCCTCTCCTTGCAGAATTTTATAATGTTTTTCCTAGTGAGATTCTTGGTATGCCTCCTAGGCGAGAGGTGGATTTCAAGATAGATGTGGTGCCTGGAGCTGAGCCTATCTCTCGGGCTCCATACAGGATGACCATGCAGGAACTCTAGGAACTTCGTCTGCAATTAGAAGAATTGTTAGTTAAGGGGTTTATTTTCCCTAGTGTTTCTCCTTGGGGAGCACCAGTGATCTTTGTAAAAAAGAAGGATGGTTCTCTCTGTCTTTGTATCGATTACCAGAAATTGAACAAGGTAACATTAAAGAATCGTTATCCCCTTCCCAGGATTGACGATCTCTTTGATCAGATAAAAGGGGCAAAGGTATTTTCCAAAATTGACCTCAAATCAAGGTATCATCAGTTGTGGATAGCAGAGGCCGACATTCATAAAACTGCATTTCGTACTCGGTATGAGCACTACGAGTTCACAGTGATGTCGTTCGGGTTAACGAATGCACCTTTGGTCTTTATGAGTCTAATGAATGGGGTGTTTCGAACTTACTTGGATAGGTTCGTCCTCGTGTTTCTTGATGATATTTTGATTTATTCTAAATCTATGGAGGAACATGAGGTGCACCTAAAGCAGGTTTTGCAGTGCTTAAGAGATAACCAGTTGTATGCCAATCTGGCAAAGTGTGACTTTTATAAGACTGAAGTTCAGTATTTGGGTCATGTGATTTTGGTGAGGAATTTGTTGATCACTAAAATCAAACTATCATGGATGGCAGGTACCCACTAATGTCTGAAGTTCGCGATTTCTTAGGTTTCGTGGAGTATTATTGGCTGATTTGGTGTGGGGCTTTTCAAGGATTAGCATCCTATTACATCACTTGAGGAGGAAGGGAAGAAATTTCTTTGGATTGGCGGTGTCGGCTAGCTTTCCAAACTCTTAAGGAAAAGCCGACTAGTGCTCCAATTTGGCTGATGCGGATCCTTGGTGATTTAAGTGGTTTGTCTGGATGCCTCTTTGGAAGGTCTTGGAGGCTGTATTGATGATGCGAGGATGGGGAGTGATTGCCCTGAATCTCGAAACTAAAAGATCATGAACTCAATTATCCTACACATGATCTTGAGTTGGCTGCAGTTATTCATGCTCTTGTGAGATGGAGGCACTTCTTGCTAGGGCACCGATTTGAGTTGCATACAGATCATTGGAGTTTGCAATACATTTTTATGCAGCTGAATTTGAATGCAAGGTAGAGGAGATGGATGGAATTTTTGTGTGAGTATGATTTTGAGGTTAAGTATATTCAGGGTAAGGAAAATGTGGTGGCTGATGCTCTAAGTCAGCGTAGGCATGAGGTTTCTGCAATGTCTCTTGAGGTGGATTTGAAGAGTAAGATTCTTACGGCCCTTCCTTCAGATAGTTGGTATTCATAGGTGAAAGATGAGGTAGAATCGGGTAGAGCTTTGGAGGGGAAATTTGTTGGTTATTCATTAGATTCGGATGGTGCTTTGGAGTTCTCTGGACGATTGTATGTACCTTCTACAGAGGGCCTTCATACCTTTATTTTTATAGAAGGTCATCGGGCACCTTACGTGGCACATCCTAGAGTTAAGAAAATGTATGCAGATCTGCATGCGCTCTATTTTTGGTCAGGAATGAAGTAGGATATCGCTGACTTTGTGGCTCGATGTCTTGAATGTAAGAGAGTAAAGGCTGGACATCATCATCTAGCAGGATTGCTACAACCTCACCTTATTCCGAAGTGGAAATGGGATGTTATTTCCATGGATTTCATTGTTGGGTTGCCTATGTCATCTAGCCGACATGATGCTATTATGGTAACTGTTGACAGATTGACTAAGGTAGCTCATTTTTCTCCTGTTTGATCTTCGTATACGACATCTTATGTTGCTAAGGTGTTCATGAATGATATAGTTAGATTGCATGGGATACCACAGAGGATCATTTCTGACAGAGTTCCGGTGTTCACGTCTGCATTGTGGACATCTTTGTAGCAGTCTTTGGGAACTAAGTTGAATTTCAGCTTTCCCTATCATCCTAAGACTAATGGTCAAACTGAGAGAGTTAACCAGGTGCTTGAGGATATGCTTCGTATGTATGTCATGGATCAGCAATCACATTGGGAGGACTATTTGTACCTGGTTGAGTTTGCATATAACAATGGGTACCATAGCTCTATTGGTATGGCTCCTTTTCAGGCTTTGTAGGGTCATCCTTGTCGTACTCGTTTGAGTTGGGATCGATTGGAGAACAGGGCGCTTCTTGGACCCGAAATGCTTAAAGATATGGAGCAGCAGGTGGCTCACATTCAAGAGCATCTTGTAGCTGCTCAGGATAGATAGAAGAAGTATGCTGATGCTCATAGAGTTGATCGGCAGTTTGCAGCTGGTGATCGGGTGTTCCTTCGAGTGCACCCGCAGAAGAGCCCAATTCATTACGGAAATGGTTTGAAGCTTGCACCTCGCTTCGTGGGACCCTTTGAGGTGTTGGAGCGGATTGGACCTATTGCTTACCATTTAGCTTTGCCACCTAGTTTGTCGCGGATCCATGATGTATTTCATGTTTCTATTCTTAGTCCATATTTTCCTGATGTTACTCATGTTCTAGATTGGAATGCTCTTCAGGTCGAGGATAGGCAATTGGAACTTGAGCCCGTGGCCGTGCTTTAGTGTTGGCAACTTACCCTCAGAGGCAGAGAGATTGATCAGGTGTGGGTTCAGTGGGACCCTAATGATGAGACTTCAGCTACATGGGAGGATGCCTCTCGTATCAGGGATTCTTATCGTTATCTTTTCACTGGCTTCTAGGAGTAAGCCAAATTTTAGGGGGGGAGGATGTAATACCCCTTATGTTCTTGTTTTGGACATTCTCTGTGGTCTTGTTTGGCACATTGTGGTTTTGATGATACTATTGACATTGTGTTGTGGTAGCTTAGATTGTTACTGTTTATAATACTCTTATGATGCCATGGATATTATGATGACATTTTATTATGATCGTTTTGATGGAGTTATTTGGAATGCAATAGACTAGAGAATAGTAATTTATGATGTGATGCAAATTAATGTAAATTTATAATGCATTAGATGATGATATGATTGGTGAGGGGACAGGTAGCATCACTCGTTCGCGAGTGCCCTACTACACTGCAAATCCTTCTCACAATGCTTTGTAATTGATTATATGCATGTATATTGTATATCACCTTGTTGGATGCAGGCTTTGCAGGAATAAGAATTGATTCCACCTATTTCGATAGGTCTGGGTGAGCATTGTACCAACCCAACGGCAGGAAGTTGAACAAAGGTGACATGGAAGTAACTCCATTCCAAGGTGTCAACAGTCTTGTACCTTCTTGGTTTGTGCGTCTTAGTCACAGTCATTGTGTTGTTGCATTGGTCTCTGTATGTTATTGTGCTTTCATGACTTATTTAATGTGGTGTATGATTTTACATTGTGATTTAAATAATTAAACAATTAATAAAATA
>VDFB02216759.1:0-10903 GCA_007258455.2 Sequoia sempervirens
ATCGAATATCTAATAACTGATGGTCCTTCTACAGTTACAAAATGCCTATTTATACACCAACATCAAGAAAATAAATCATATAGAAATTTCATGTCGGCCTCCCATAGAATTCAGGCTCCAATCAAGTTGGCCTGCAACAATTTTCAAACATATACATGTCGGCCACAGTATTTGAATTTTAGTAATCGCCAATGAACAATCACTGAGACATATCATAGTGATGTTGAAGGCAATTCAATCGTTAATCGCTCTGCTTGGAGTTACTCGCTTTCGCTGTGACACATCAGAGTTGGGGAGATGTCATATAGCCAACATTATGTTTCACCAAACTCACGAGGGAGCCTCATATTTCTTTATGTTTCACTATAGCTCTGTGATATCAGGGAGACCTCTCACCGATGTGTTCCTTTTGCTTCGTTCACTGTCATCGTGACTTTCAGATATCGGAGACACCTCACGTAGGCCATATCATGTTTCACAAAAAGACCCCTTATTCATCTTGTGTGTTGCTATAACCTTCAACTGTCGAGGAAACATTATATAGAGTTCTCCTTGTTATACCGAGAGCCCCGAGCTCACACCTGTTTGCCAAGACAAAGTAATCCACACATTGACATAATCCCATGCACATTATTGGCGAGACATATCAATGTCAGGGAGACCTCTCGTAGAATGCTTTGAGTCATACCAAAAGTCTTCATCCAAACTAAGTCACTGAGACAAGTCAATTCTCATGCCGACAAAGACCCTGTTGTTTTCCATTGGCGAGACCGAAGGTCACTCTCCGAAACCACATGCCAAAAACCTTAACTCATACCAATATCGCATCCCTTTATGTTGTTGGTCGGTGAGACATATACACTTCACTGTGACCACTCACCGAAGACCTTTATGTTTGGCCAAAGCGAAACCCCATATGTGATGTCGGCAAGACCGAAGGTCACTCGCCAAGACCCTATCTTGATAGCTCCAACTCTTACCAATATGAATCCTCCTGCCACCGGTCGGTAAGACAAAAGACATTAGCCAAGACATAAAACCAATACCGCATTGCTCTCGCCGATGAACCTCTTCATGCATTAGTCAGGGAGACATATTGAATTCAATAAGACATTACCCCAACGTCCAAACTCCTGCTGATAGGTTCCTCCTCGATGGTTGGCAAGACCAAGTGAGTTTCACCAAGATGCTTCACTGAAGGAAATCCTTTGCCAATATATGAATGCGCCCACTGCCCGTCGGTGTGACAATTTAAATTCGCTATGACCTAACACTGAAAATAACATGTTGATGTCTCTCCATTCATGTCGGTCAGTGAGACAAAAAGTAATCAATAAGACCTCATTCCTATGGTATAACTTATGCCGAAAGGAACCTTTTCTACCACCAAAACACTCTGAATGTCCTCCCGATAACCGCCAGTAGATGAAATCCAATCGCCATGACATCAAAAAATGTTCTGCCGATAGGCAACACAGACATTTACAAGAAGAAGAATGAGTCAGGAAGACCCTGATATTGTCATGCCGATATGCCTGCAGTAAACATATGTTAGCAAAAATGCACTGTGGGTAGGGAAGATCTAGATAGACTTATGCCGATATGGACCACAACGTGAAAAATGCATGACCCAATGGATTCTATGGGACCGAATGGAAAAAATGAGTAAAAAATGCACACAGTAGGACCAATATAGAAAATTATGAGTGAAATTGACATGTAAAATCATTAGATTTTTATAGTCCTAACAGTGGCTCCGTCTGGGGATGAATGATAGTGAGATCATTGCAAGGATCTAGAGCTTTGGGTGAGCAGACCAGACACAAAATGATGAACCAGTGATCAGAATGGAAGCGGACATGCAACATGATGGAATGAAAGGAAAGGGAATGCAAAATGGAGATGAACCAGAATCCTAAACTACTGTGCATGGAAAATAATTTTAAAGAGGATGAACAAGAGTTGTCCATGCACTGGCAACCCTTAGTCCTCTGTGTTGCTTTAAGAGAAAAACTACTTCAATAATTTCCCATGAATAGGCAATTCCTGATCTTCACCAGCCATATTATGTAGATAGTATGAATCTTCACCTTTCTTTCCAACAACAACAAAAGGTCTCAGCCACAAAGCTTCAAATTTACCATGCTTTCCCTTCTCCTAACACCTTGCATTCCACATCGACACCAAGTCACCATCTTCAAACTTTCTATCATTTTCCTTCTTGTCAAATAGATACTTCATCTATGTCTGCAACTTCATGTTTTGATTTTGGGAAACTCTCCTTATTTCATCAAGTTCAGATAATTGCTCCAATCTTTCCTCCATAGGTTCAGGGACATCCAAATCCTCCTGAAGAACAAACTTGTAGACTGGCAACAAATTCAGCAAAGGAATGTTGGCTTGTGCTCTATATACCAATTCAAATGGGGATTTTCCAATTGCATTCTTAATAGTAATCCTATCAGCCCACACAACCAGTTTTAATTTTGAATCCCAGGCTTTCTTGTTCTATCCTAACATCCTCCTTATAATCTTCAAAAGACTCTTATTGCTAGATTCAACTTGACCATTAGCTTGTGGATGGTAAGGAGATGCATAAGAAATAGTAATGTCATATGAGGCACAAAAGCTTTTGAACTCTTCTGATCTGAAGCACATCCCATTATCAATGATTAACCTCATTGGTGTACCAAACCTGGTGATAATGTTGTCCATCAAGAAATTTGTCACCACTTTGCTTGTAGCCCGCTTTGGTCAGACTGCTTCCACCCACTTGGTAAAATAATCAAGGGCAACCGCATCCATTTGCATCCTCCACTTTATTTTTCTTTTGTATCTCTCCAATGAAATCAATTCCCTATTGATGAAAAGGAGCATCAGCCTACAAGGGTCGAAGTGGCAAAGCTCCTTGATACTTCAGTTTTCCGAAGAACTTCTGGAAGACTTCACATTTTCTTACATGTGTAAAAGAATCATTGAAAACCTTAGGCTAGTAGTAACCTTCCCTGAGAATTTTGTGTGCGCTTGTTTTTGGCCGTAGTAGTGTCCTCCACAACCCATGCATTTCGCTTAAAACATGCTTTGGCCTAAAATTCATCCAGAAATAACAATAGTATACCATCCATATTCTTCCAAAACAGATCTCCATCCATAAAACATATTTAGATGAACTTCAAAGTTCTTTTCCTGCTATCACTCAATCCTTCTGCATGCTTTGTGCACTTAAGGTAATGCATGATACTCCAGAGCCAAGGAGTGTGCTCACTGCATGTAACTCCAATCCCTCATCTACATTACAAACCTCGATTTGTTTTAATATTTGGGATTCTCGCCATCAACCTAGCCAAGCCTTGACCTCTCACCAACTTAGTAATCTATATATTTCCATATCAAACTTTTGATCTTGTTAATCCATTTGCATTTTTTTCCTATCACTTCGTGACTAAGATATCTTTGATACAAAGATAGGGGACATAAGCAATCACCTTGCCCCAACAAGATATGGTCTCGAAGATTTTGTAGCCTTTACTAATGCAAACGCTTCTATTTTTCCATTATGTCATACTCAACTGCACTCTTGTAATGACTTACCTAAGAAAGACACAGTCGTTTCATGACCATCCTCATTCTTTGCAACATAAAAAGTAATAGTATGCATTGAAGCAAATGAAAATATTTGAAAAGGCTTGTGAAGTCTAGAGATTTAAGGACGAGCCTTTGATGGCCCTTTGATAGATATAAAGCCCAAGGCCCCTGCAGCCAAGACATCTCCATTTTCTATCCTTTCTTCAAAATTGATATAGGCTTAATGATCTCAGCAAAGTTAGAAACAAACCTCCTAACAAAATTAATTTGTCCAAAGAATGATTGTATAGCCTTAACAGTTTTAGGGACAGGAATTTTATCAATGGCCTCAACCCTCTCAGGATCTATTCTAACTCCCTCCTTTGAAACAATATGTCCTAAGAGCTTACCCTCTGTGACTGCAAAATGACACTTTTTAGGATTTAAGCTGATACCATATTCTAGGGCCTTAATAAATACCTTTTCTAGATGTTGTACATGATCCTAAGCCTTCTTCGAATAAGCAGTCAGGTCATCTTGGTACACCACCATGATAGCATTGATTAAATCAACAAATGCCACGTCCATAGCTCTTTGGAAGGTTGCTCTTGCATTAGTGAGACCAAATGGCATTCTTATGTATACATACATTCCCAAAGGAGTTGTAAATGTTGTCTTATATTGCTCAGATTCTTTGACTTTAACTTGGTTGTATCCTAAAAACCCATCCATCATTGACAACAACTCACACCCTATCACCTTATGCAATATAGCCTCCATATTGGGTAGAGGATAATTGTCCTTGAGAGATGCCATATTCAGATTTCTGAAGTCCACACACAATCTGATGTCTCCATTTTTCTTCCTCACAAGGACCAAATTTGAGATCCACATTGAGTGCCTAATTGGTTTGATAATTCCCCCATCTCTGAGCTTTGTCAGTTCCTCTTGCATCTTAGGCTCCAGCATTGGATTTATGGGTCATTGCTTTTTTCTGAATGGCCTAGCATCTAGCTTCAATGGTATTTCATGTTGAAATAAATCCTCCCTGTATGGTTTCAAATCTTCATAAGACCAAACAAACACATGCTTATATTTTCTCAAAAAATCTATCAACATTCTTCTAATTGTAGGGCTTATTTTCTTTCTAATGTATACCTTTCTTGGTGCCATCTCAGTCCCTAAATTAATTTATTCAATATCTTCCCTCTTGACTAGTGTTTGCTTCATGAGGGACCGATCATTTCCATCATACAGTCTCTCTAATGCCACCAAGTCCTTAGGAAGCTTATTTGTTTTGAGCTATAAAATCTCCTTCCCAAACACTGTTTGCTTCCCATCCACTTCAACAAAAGCATTGAAGTCAATTTCCTAGGCTTCATATTGATCTATACAATTGAGGAATTTCAAAAGGTCAGTATCATCATTGAAGACCTACCAATTATAAATGTTATCAGGAATAGTAGGTCTTGTCTTGAACTCAATATGTGACACCCTAGCCAATGTGATATCATCTCTTTTTAGCGCCACATTTGCTAAAAAATCAGCCATTATATTCTTTGACCTATCAATCCACTCAATTGAGAAGGCATCAAATAATTCAATTGTGTCCCATGCAGTATTCCTATATTGCTTTAATATTTTGTGCTTTGCTACATACTTGGATTTAATATGTGAAAAAACCAGCTCAGAATTGCCCAAAACAACCAGCAACTTGATTTTATGTTTCATAGCTATGTTTAGACCTATCAACATGGCTTCATACTCTATCATGTTGTTTGTACGTTCAAATGCTAACACAAATGAATATTTAAATGTAATACTTTTAGGTGAAACAAAAACAATCCCAATGCCATTACCTTCCTGGCTGCATGCTCCATCAAAATACATCTTCCACACTTCATTGCAGCTTTGTGCCACATGCATTTCAATTGGATCACTATTGGTTAATTTTGGTTGAGCTGATTCAATCTTAAAACTTCCAAGATCAACATTAGAAAAAAAATTGATCTGATCTTGAGGTACATAGTCAACAAGATGGTTCATTCTTGGCTCCCTATACAATTTCACTTCTTGACCATTCAATGGGATTGTAGCATAAGATAAATAAAACTAGACATTTCCATCAACTGCTGCTATCCATTGTCTTGATAGAAGCATCCCAAACTGAGGAGGAGTATCAATCACTATTATATCTATATTATAAGCCACCTATGGATAAGTAGCTAGTTTGACTTCAACACCTCTCATAATGCCAACCATAGGTACATGTCTATTATCCATTGCATAACACTTCCCTTCACATGTATCAACCCACATGCCAAGTTGCTTCATAACTCCTACTGGCATGATATTTATAGCAGCACTAGAGTCTATCATGCAATTTCTCAGTAGTTTGTTGTTTATAAGCAATGTAGTGAAAAAAGGATCCACTTGAGGGGGAGTTGTTAATACATCACTCAAGTAAACCTCTGGGATATTTACTTTCTCTTACTTATTGATTGCTTTAACAATTACTCTATTTTCAGAATTCACATGTTTTTCATTTCCATTCGTTATCAATTGAACAACAGTGTCCCTATATTCTTTTATTTTCATCATTTCAAGTAGTGGGACAAACATTTTTACCTGGGATAAGGCTTGAGTGAAGTCAAAAGAAGAGCCCTCCACCTTAATAGCCTTCTCCAGTTCTAGCATTTCTCCTTTGTTTTCTTCCTTTTCTTTTTTACTAGGCTAATCAGGCTTTTGTATCTCTTCGTGTAATTCCTTCGCTTTCTCCTTTTGGATAGGCTTCTGTTCACTTTTATCATGCTGCTTATTTTCTGATTTTTGATCTTTTATAAAGATTCCTCTAGGGACACCTTCCTTCTCATTTACTGTTCTATTTCTCAACCAATATTTACTCTTTGCCTCCTCAACTACAGCAAAAGTTAGTCTTTCTATTTCTTCTTTGGTGAGTCTTCTAATACTACATTGAGCAGGTGCCTCAACTGAATGTGGCTCTGTATAATCTTTTTCAGAATCGAAAAGGATCTGCTGTTCAACCATATGGACATTATACTTCTGATTTGAAACATCATACTCATAACCTTCATCCTCTAAAGATGACTATCCTTCATCAGCATGGTAAAGAGTGTTTGAAGTCAAATAAACCTTGTGATCTTCTTCATTATTTTCCATCAACATTTCCTCTTCTTGCATCCTTTGAGCTACAACACAATAATTTGGGGAATGTGGCTTATCACAAACTTCACAGAAGTAATTATTACTCACCATGTAAGTTCCCTTCTTGCTCAATGGATTAGGAGTCTCTTTGTTCTAGGCCTAGCTGTTATAGGTTTTCCATCCTTCCAGTTTGTATTATATGGCATGTCATGCAACCTCGGCCTCTCATTTCTGTATGTATTTTCCTGTCTGTACTGATAATTATTGCTTTGTTGAGGAGCCCTAGGGTTATCTCTTTTATTGATTATACTAGCAACCTTCCTATTGTTTTCAATTGTCAGTGCTATCTTCTGAGCTTCAGCTAGATCTCTTGGAGACCCTCTTCTCAGTTCATACCTTGTTTTAGGATCAAATGCATTTAAATAAACACTCAATGCTATAGAATCTGGAAACCTTGATCCAGGAGGTACTTTAGTCTACAACTTGTTGAATCTTCGGTTGAAATCTTAAATTGACTCATTCTGATTTTTTTCAATTCACATCAATTCATGAAGAGCTGCATCTGGTGCATTTAGATTCCCATATTTCTCTAGGAATCTATCCTGGAATACTTGGAGAGAATTAATTGAGAGTGCTAGCAAGTTGTTGAACCAATCCCTAGCATCCTCAAGAAGTGACATCATAAATAGCCTCATATGTAAATCTTCATATGGCACACCTATGTCTTGGATGAACACATTGAAATTCTTTAAATGTTCTTCAACAGTAATTGCATTACTCCCTGTAAACTTAGATACCAGACCTATCCAACTACCATCCATAAGGTAAGGATATAACTGAAACCCTGCTAAATCAAATTGTCTGATCATTGTTGCATACTGGTGGGGGGGAGGAATAGGTGGGTATTGATATTGGTTCATAGGATTATTGTATTGTGCATTATGCTGTGGCACATGATGTTGACTACGAGGTGGATGTATATTGGTATGTTGTGTGGGAATATGAGGGGGATGATTTAGTTATCTATAATGATTTCCTATTTGATGGTGAGAAGACACCAATGGATCAGAGTGCCCAACACTATGATTACCCTACTTATGAGATGGTACATACTTTGGGGGGCAATTAGTTGTCTGAGAAGTAATTTGGGCTTTCAGCAATGCAGCCCTTAGTTCCTCTATCTCCTTCCTCTGTGATTCAAACTATGATTTTACCTCCTCAGAAAGCTCATGATCAATAGAGTCATTTTGGTTACCTTCCATCTTCTGATCATATTCATGTCAAATTCTGATTCGTTCAGCCTCCAGTTTAGCTCTGAACTCATCCTGTTTCTGAGGATAGAGAAAAGAGAAAGGATTTCTTTGATCTTCTGGAGTACAAGGCTCTACACTCGAATTGTTTCTCCATGTATCATGGCGATCATATGTTTCACAATGTGCTCTTGATACTTTGTCTTTATCTGTTAGGCACATGTCCTCACTTATCCCTTTTCCCTTATCAACCTTGTTATCTTTATGTGTCCACTTCACGCTACTAGCTTTGGTGAGCTCCAGTATGACCTCCCCTATATTGAGATCTTCTTCCGTTCATGTTTGCAATGCTACAAAATTTCTATCAGAGTCGCCACTCACTTTTGTCAAAAATGAGAAAACACTTGATGCTTCTTATTCCCAGTGGAGTCTGTATAAAGTTCCTGACTCTATGATTAAGGCTTTGATTTTGAATGTATTCCCCAGCAGAGTCGCCAATTTGTTAGCTCTCAAAAATGCAAGCTGAATGCCTCAAGAGGCTGCCAATCTCTTGATACATTTCAAGGTACAGATAAGGTCAAGAGAACTCAACCTTTCTACTCTTTTAGGTGTTGCTAAACCTAGGTAGGTGTACCTTTCTTAAATGAAGCGCACTTGACTATTGATTATCCCTTTTGGTAATGACTTGTTCACAATGGCAGATGGGAGTGAAGAAATGAAATCTAACTTGATAGCAATCTTCTGATCTAAATCCTAAAATGCTTAATAAATAGATATAAAGAAACTGAATGAATTCAAAATGATTAAGATGCAGAGACTAGTTCCTTATTGGGTATGTGGAGTCAAATGAGATCAAAATGAGCAACACTTCTCTGAAGAAAACTCAAATTATCTAGCATATATTATGTTTACAACTTGTATAAACATGCAAAATGTGATTACGAAGCTCTACTTGCACAATCCAGATGATTCTCTCTTATTACTGTGATTAACTAAAAGGATTTAATCTTTTCTTGAAAGAACCAATCAATCAATCACACATATACAACAAATGTGCACTGATGAATTATATATAAACTTGTCATATCAATTCAAACAACCAGCAAGCATCAATCTTGGAGACAGCTTAGCAATACTTTCATTAGATTCAACAAATAATAGACACCAGAGAAATTCAGCAACATCAATTGATTTTCATAAATACCTCCATTTTGAAATCATGCAACAATAGTCTCTAATCGGATAATTTTATTCTACTGTATCTACTTGTTGTGTATCAAATATCTAATAACTGGTGGTCCTTCTACAATTAAAAAATGCCTATTTATACACCAGCATCAAGAAAATAAATCATATAGAAATTCCATGTCGGCCTCCCATAGAATTCAGGCTTCAATCAAGTCAGCCTGCAATAGTTTCCAAACATATACATGTCAGCCACAGCATTTGAATTTTATTAATCACCAATGAACAGTTGTCGAGACATATCGCAGTGATGCCAAAGCCAATTCAATCATTAATCGCTCCGCTTGGCGTTACTCACTTTCAGTGTGACACATCAGAGTCGGGGAGATGTCATACAACCAACATTATGTTTCACCGAAGTCACGAGGGAGCCTCATATTTCTTTATGTTTCATTGTAGCTCTTTGATATCAGGGAGACCTCTCACTGATGTGTTCCTTTTGCTTCGTTCACTATCACCATGACTTTCAGATATCAGAGAGACTTCACGTAGGCCATATCATGTTTCACCGAAAGACCCCTTATTCATCTTGTGTGTCGCTATAACCTTCAACTGTCGAGGAAACATTATATAGAGTTCTCCTTGTTATACCGAGAGCCCCGAGCTCACACCTATTCACCGAGACAAAGTAATCCACACACCAACATAATCCCATGCACATTATTGGTGAGACATATCAATGTTGGGGAGACCTCTCGTAGAAAGCTTTGAGTCATACTGAAAGTCTTCATCCAAACTGAGTTGTTGAGACAAGTCAATTCTCATGCCGACAAAGACCATTTTGTTTTCCATCGGCAAGACCAAAGGTCACTCACCCAAAACCACATCACCAAAACCTTAACTCCTTCACCGATATCATCCCTTTATGTTGTTGGTCGGTGAGACATATACACTTCACTGTGACCACTCACCGAAGACCTTTATGTTTGGCCAAAGCGAAACCCCATATGTGATGTCGGCAAGACCGAAGGTCACTCGCCAAGACCCTATCTTGATAGCTCCAACTCTTACCAATATGAATCCTCCTGCCACCGGTCGGTAAGACAAAAGACATTAGCCAAGACATAAAACCAATACCGCATTGCTCTCGCCGATGAACCTCTTCATGCATTAGTCAGGGAGACATATTGAATTCAATAAGACATTACCCCAACGTCCAAACTCCTGCCGATAGGTTCCTCCTAGACGGTTGGCAAGACCAAGTGAGTTTCACCAAGATGCTTCACTGAAGGAAAACCTTTGCCGATATAAGAATGTGCCCACCACTGGTTGGTGTGACAATTTAAATTCGCTATGACCTCACATCGAAAACAACATGCCGATGTATCTCCATTCACGCTGGTCAGCGAGACAAAAATTAATCGATAAGACCTCATTCTGACAGTATAACCTATGCCAAAAGGAACCTTTTTTTGCCACCAAAACACTATGAATGTCCTCTCGATAACCACTAGTGGATGAAATCCAATCACCATGACAACAGAAAATGTCTTGCCGATAGGCAACATAGACGTTTACAAGAAGAAGAAAGAATTGGGAAGACCCTGATATTGTCATGCCGATACGCTTGTAGTAAACATATGTTAGCAAAAATGCATTGTGGGTCGGGAAGACCTAGATAGACTTATGCCAATATGGACCACAATGTGAAAAATGTAGGACACAATAGAATCAATGGA